>JARQOC010000006.1:499087677-499319640 GCA_033576535.1 Allobates femoralis
GAAGCACATCCCCTGATCGACAATCCAGAACAGGTTTGTGTCTTCGTAGCCAAGGAAAACCCAAAAGAAGCGCATGCAACAGATTGGGCAACACGTAGAAGTTGATCCTCGCCTTGTGCAGAGCTTCTATCTGCAGCTCTACCTGCTCTGTAACACCTGAGATAGTTTCCATCAATGGTCTCCCATCCACCAATGCAATGACCAGAGGATTAAGGAGAGGCATTACTAGATTTCGGTACTGATTGACTACGGACTGGCGTATGATGTTTCCCGCTGATCCTGAGTCCACATCAGCCTCTTCAGAGAATCGAACCCTGTCAAGAATCACTTGTACATGTAGAATCAAAGGTAGAGAGGTGCCATCTTCACCTAGGGAGACCTCTCCAACCAGCCCTGGATTACACACTGGCTTATATTAATAATAATAATAATTTTTATTTATATAGCGCAACATATTCCACAGCACTTTACAATTCAGCGAGTATACGATACAATACGATTCAATGATATACAATAAAATACAGTACAACTATAATATAATACAAATCATATACCGTATATACTCGTGTATAAACCGACCCGTGTATAAGCCGACCCCCCTACTTTTGCCCCCAAAACCTGGGAAAACCTATTGACTCATGTATAAGCCGAGGGTGGACCCCAGCACAGGTATACAGCCCCCAGCATTGTGGTATACAGCTGCCCCAGAGGTATATACAGCAGCCCCAGTGGTAGTATACAGCAGCAGCCCCAGTGGTATATACAGCAGCAGCCCCAGTGGTTAGTATACAGCAGCCCCAGAGGTATATACAGCAGCCCCAGTGGTAGTATACAGCAGCCCCAGAGGTATATACAGCAGCAGCCCCAGTGGTTAGTATACAGCAGCCCCAGAGGTATATACAGCAGCCCCAGTGGTAGTATACAGCAGCCCCAGAGGTATATACAGCCCCAGTGGTAGTATACAGAAGCCCCAGAGGTGTATACAGCAGCCCCAGTGGTAGCATACAGCAGCCCCAGTGGTAGTATACAGCAGCCCCAGAGGTAGTATACAGCAGCCCCAGAGGTATATACAGCCCCAGTGGTAGTATACAGCAGCCCCAGAGGTATATACAGCAGCCCCAGTGGTAGTATACAGCAGCCCCAGTGGTAGTATAAACGCAGCCCCAGAGGTGTATACAGCCCCCCCATCAGTATACAGGCCCCCCCCCCCTTGCAGCACAAACCTGTAAAGGAAGAGATTAGTATACTTATCACTGTTCCGCTGCCCCGCCGCCGTCATCGCGCTCCTCCGTCTTCATGCAGCGTCTTCCGACTTCCTCTGGCGCGCAGACAATGACGTCATTGCTTGCGCCGACTGGAGGAAGCCGGAAGAAGACGGATGAAGACGGAGGAGCGCGATGACCGGCGGGGACAGCGGCAGCGGGACAGTGATAAGTATACTAATCTCTTCCTTTACAGGTTTGTGCTGCAAGGGGGGGGCCTGTATACTGATGGGGGCGGGCCTGTATACTGTATACACTGTATACAGTGTATACAGTATACAGTGACTCGCGTATAAGCCGAGGGGGGGACTTTTCAGCCCAATTTTTGGGCTGAAAAACTCGGCTTATACACGAGTATATACGGTAGATAAATCCATTACTGAGCCCATTAGGAGTGAGGTTCCTGCTCGCAATCTATGAGGAAATAGGGGAGGCACAAAAGGTAATAGTAACAAATGCCATCATATATGGTCCAGCTATCAATATAATACATAGGGGATTCACATAGCGCTGCATGAACTGTTCATCAGCCAGGATCTGTACAACAGATAAAGTGCTATATAATGCCTGGGGGTGTAGAAAGATGATACAAGAGGTCAGACTGGGAGAAGGACAGAATGGGAATATTTACATAGATGAGGTAGATAGATACAATACAATAATTAAGGCAAAAATTATAAGGGGCTTATTACACTGATGGTCCAGGCATCTTGAGGAAATGGGGGATAGAAATAAAGTTACATGAACGGTCACCAATCTGTGTAGAGGCTTTTGGGTTTGGTGGAGTTTGAAGAAGAGATTATGTCCAGAGAGTTGGTACTGTATGTAGCTCTTATACTAAGGAAACCTTGGCGCAGGGTGAAGAGTGAGGATGTAGTGGAGGCCAGTTGTCCCAACTCGCTATAGACTTGACAGAAGGTCTACAGGAAGGCTGACAGTTTGGAGACAATAATATCATTCGTCTCCATTAGGGGCAATATCCAAGACAGGAACTCTCCCTCCAGATGAGACACGAGGAAAGCCACTCTCACCCAATCTGTAGGGTAGTGGCGTGACAGGAGGTCAAAGTGCAGTTGACACTAGATTAAGAATCCAAGGCGCAGCTTGGGATCCCCATTATAGCGTGGAGGCCTACACAGGTGAGGAGGCATGGATGTAGTGGTTTCTGCTGGAACAGGAGCAGAGGCTTGGGCGGGAGCTGGGGGGACCACAGATTTCAGGGTATACAGACGGCTGTCCACAGAGGTCAAAAAGTCTAGCATTCGAATCTGCCTCATGGTGAGATCCTGCCGAAGACACAAGAGCTGAGCTGTATTAGCGGAGTCTGTTGTTTGCAGAGAGTTCGTACGGGTGTCCATAGATTCCATAAAGGTCATGATTTGGTTTTAAATCTCCTGGAGGTTGGCAAACTCATGAATGACTGGAGGCAGTGGGGTCCATGGACTGAGCAAATTGTTATGCTCAGGAGCGAGCATCAATTTTCCCAACTGGAAGAGCTAGCCTGGCTAAGAATCTCAGACTTCAGCTACTACAGGAGGTGGCAATAGTCTTAGCTGGCAAGGTAGCCACCAAACGCACTGCCAGCCGGATCTGGATGCCATGCCAGCTGGCACCAGGGGTTGGCTCTTACTGACAAGGCTAGGCAGTCTCTGGGTAAATAGGCAAGACCGGTGTAGTAGTAGTAGACAGTAGCAATCAGGTGCCAGCTGCAGCGGAATGTAGTAGGCAGGTGCAGACTGTAGAAGGCAGGTTCAGGCTGTAGCAGATAGGCAAGGTCTAGGATGAGACACATGTTAGCAGGTACAAGGTACAAGGCAAGGGACTAGGACACTGATACAGGGTCAGGGACCTAAGAAATAGCAATGTTTGAAGAAATAACCACGCTGATCAGGCACCTTCCAATAGGGAAAGGTGCCTTAAATACACAGCGCTTCTCAGCAATCGGCTGAGAAGCATTTCCGGGTTAGGGCACGCTGGCCCTTTAAAAAAGGAGGTGTGTCACACTCGCAGTCTAAGTGCTTACCCAGAAGTCCTCTGGAACAGATGATGTGAGAGGGCACGGGACCGCTGAATAGGTGAGTAAGCTGCTGCAACCGATGGACTCCCAGCTGAGCGATTGACGGTGCGGCGGCGGTTGTAACACTTGGCTTCTTATATTTCTACTTGAAGTTCCTTAAGAACGTTTTGGTCATTGCCAAGTCTTTAACTGACATGACTAAGAAGGGAACAGACATTTCTTCTTCTTCAGCCAAAATGGTTAATGGCTTTTTTAGCTCAAGACTCTAAGGGCCCCGTTACACGGCTCAACATCGTTCCCGACATCGCTCAAAAGTGACGCCTGGAATGATGTTGAAACGACATTGTTAGTGCTACGTCGCATGTGACAGAACGGTTCAAAAACGATAATCGGTCAGGTCGGAGTTAACAGGTTTATCAACATGTTGATAAACCAGACGACTTCAACCCAACCAACCTGCTGCATCGTTTTGTCTTGACACCGCAATAACGATGTCCTGGACGACTTCGCCCATTCACAGCGGTGAGCCGGGATCGTTCGTGGGGTTTGCTCGCTACATCGTTGGTGAGTTGTCCACGATATCTAGACTTGTGACATCTCACCAGCGATGTTGAACAGTTGCCAAGAAATGCTGCGCGCGCACGAGATCGTTGCCGACATCGCAACGAAGTTGTGCCGTGTGACGGAACCTTAAGACTCCTTTTATCAGTTAACTTGAGGTCGATTTGCCCTACTTTATCAAGGTAGACATTTCCTCTATTGGTAAAACACATATAGAATATGTGCTTATAAAACAATAATCAAAAAATTTAATTTACTAGAAAATACCATAAACATTAAAAAAGAGCAAGAGTAAAGTACAGCGAGTGCTAGTAGGTGACAATATATCACAATTCAAGTCAGACGAATAGTATAGAAAAGTGCTACCCACGCCTCACCGCTCTATTACACCCTAATGGGCGTCATTACAGCCTGTAGAGCTCGGGAATGATTTAAATCTCGCGCCTGCAATGTCACCGCTGAGACGCGGTCACGTGACGCCAGTATCGTGTCACTTCCGGTCTCACACAGGCCGACTTCAGCTTGCAATCTGCGCTTATTCAGCCTGTGAGACTTGTGGTGACCGGAAGTGACGCGATCCAGGCGTCACGTGACACCAACGCAGCGTGCCCGAGCTCTGCAGGCTGTAATGATGCCCATTAGGGTGTAATAGAGCGGCGAGGCTGGGGTAGCGCGGCACAGGGGACCCGCCTACCCGTCACAAACGCAGCGAGGAACGACCCGCTGTCATGGATTTTTTAGGTTTGCTAACTACTTTATTCTATTTCCAGATTACTAAAAAAGGTCAGATAGGGATGGCTTAGAAAGTATTGTAAGGCTGCAGGGACAGGTATGAACAGGTTAGGAAGGTTATTTTGGGTGACAGGTTCCCTTTAAGAGAAACAATGGCGAAGGATGAAACGTAGGGACACTATTATGGTGGGGTTACACGTCCCGATATCGGGAAACAACGTCCCTCCGATGTCTACGCCCACCAACCCAGTAACGACCATTTAACATGGGAGTTAATGGGCGAGGTGCGAGTAGGCATCGGAGTTGGGCTGTCACACGCAGCGATGCTGGTACAACGGCCTTGCGATATCGGGGAGTTGAATAGCTTTGCTATTCAACTCCGATATCATTTTGGCATCGTTCCAGCATCGCGTTGTACTGTCAAACAGTACAACGCGCACCCGATATCGGCTCCAACTCGCGACCCACGTGACTTTTTGTCGGAGTTGGATCGGAGTTGGACGCCGATATCGCGGCATGTAAACCCGCCATTACAGTCCACCAATCCAGAGGAGATTTTTTTCCCAATTAGTGTCTGGAAAGTGGTCAAAAAGGGCCTTTTTGGTAGATCGCGAATGCACAAAAAGAGGTTCTAACTGCAGACATAGGAAGGCTCTTGTTTTAGCACTGAGGGATTTTGTGTTGTCCAAATGAATTTATGCTGAACGGTCACATCTGGGAAGTTTGCACCTTATTTTGTTTGTACTTACCAAATTATAAAAAATTCTAAATCCTATGATGGTTAAATTGCAACTTCCCATTACTTGAAGAATCATTTTTTTTAAATTCTGACCTTTTAAAAAATTTGAGGGGACACCTGGTTCTCATTACATACAGGGCCGCAGCAACCTTTAGCCAAGTTGAGCTGCTTGCTCAGGCGGCATGGGATTGGCAATGCGGCAGGGGGGCGGTGTCCTGCATGCAGCGGCTGCTATGGGGGCCGCTGCTTGCCTCCACCAGGTAACTGTACGTCATCCCCCCAGGCTATTCACAGGTAGCTGTCAATTTTGAATAACCAATTGGGCAGGGGGGGGGGGGGGCTGGTGCACATGGCCACCTGGCTCAGGGAGGCATTGACTTGATGGCAGCCCTAGGTGAGGAGTGGGGGGGTGCTAGTGGAGTCCGGCGAGGTGAGGCGGGGGGATCTAGTGGAGTCCGGCGGGTTGAAGAGCGAGGGGGAGGTTTTATGCTGGCGGCACACTCACCACGCTCCCCGCGGCCGTCTTCTGTGAAGTAAGCGGCTGCGGCCGCAAAGCAGACCCGGACCGGCCCATTTCAGTATGGATGCGGCCCTGGATGAGCCTATTAGGGCCAGCCTGGGGGGCACTTGCCCCCCTGCCACCTGGGACAGTCCGCCCCTGCATTTGGGACAGGAGAAGTGTCTCTGTGTTAAATGCTGGAGCCCCATCTTGTGCAGCCGCTCTGTCTGTATATCACAGCTATGACAAAGTAAAACAGTATTTTAAGGTTTTTTTATATTCTAATTCTAGTTTTACAGAATCCATGTATATATCCATAATCACAGATCATAATCGCATTTGTAACAACAGTTATGGTAGCTGCCAACTCACAGGATCCAAATATCTCTGTGTATTATTGATATATAAATATCATGTGTAGTATGTATAGAATGCTTGAATGCTTAAGGGATGTTTGGGAAGATGACGATCATATTGATTCTCTAAAAGATTCCTGGGGGAAAATATGGCCCACATCATAAATGAGGGTTAAGACTGGATGAAAATTACCTCATTGGAGGGGTAAGTAACAGCTGGATTTTATTCTGGAAAAATTTGCCAATAATGTGATTTAAATAAAAACAGGTAAATTGCTATATTCCCTTGTGTGTCTTTAGATGTTGAAGAAAATATGATTTCAGGGAATAATGTTTCCCACATTCTGAACATAAAAATGGCCTCTCCCCTGTATGCTTTCTATAATGTGTAAGGAAATCTGATTTATTGTTAAAGCGTTTCCCACATTCTGAACATGAAAATGGCTTCTCCCCTGTGTGAATTCTCTGATGTGTAAGGAAATCTGATTTATGGCTAAAACATTTCCCACATTCTGAACATGGAAATGGCTTCTCCCCTGTGTGAATTCTCAGATGTGTAAGTAAATTTCTTTTAAGAGAAAAACATTTCCCACATTCTGAACATGAAAATGGCTTCTCCCCTGTATGAATTTTCTGATGTGTAAGCAAATGTGCTTTATGGCTAAAACCTTTTCCACATTCTGAACAGAAAAATGGCTTATCTCCTTTGTGAATTTTAAGATGTGTAAGCAAATTTGATTGATCGCTAAAACATTTCCCACATTCTGAACATGGAAATGGCTTCTCCCCTGTGTGAATTCTATGATGTGTAAGCAAATTTGATTTACGATCAAAACGTTTCCCACATTCTGTACATGAAAATGGCTTTTCCACTATGTGAATTCTCTGATGTGTAAGCAAATTTGATTTACGATTAAAACATTTCCCACATTCTGAACATGAAAATGGCTTCTCCCCTGTGTGGATTCTCTGATGTCTAAGTAAATGTGATTTACGATCAAAACATTTCCCACATTCTGTGCATGAAAATAGTTTCTTCCCTGTAGACACTGTTTGATGTTCTACATCCATCCTGTGACTTTCATTTTGCTTAACAGTCTGTGATGAATCAGAAGAGAGGACCTGTTGAAAAGGCTCAGATGATTGATTTTTGCTGTGAAGTGCTGGAGGTATAGCTGGAATAACGGCATGCTCTTCATGGGTATCTGGTTTGATAGCACAGTTATCTGCCAAGAATTAAAATGATTTTATCTTTCAATAACAGTATCTTACATTTGAAAAAAATTCTGTATACAATGAAGAATAATGCATGTTATGTCTCACGAATGCCAATAACTTACATATTTTCTCTATATTGTGCCTTTTGTCCTATCAGTGAATTTCCTTTGATGTTGCTAGGCAGAATTTAGACTGTGTGAAGATTGACCCTCCTGTACTTGGGCCTTGTATTAGGGTGCTTCTTCCTTCTTCCCAGTTTAAGTCTGCAAAAGCCATTACTCAAGACGCATGTGTACTACCTTGTGTGGATTACCACTTTTTACCTGCTGTTGCATTGTAACTAAGACAAGATTTTGGAAGAAAACAGCATCGTTTCTCCTGGTCTGCTCTACAGTTTAGTGTCGGTTGAGTTTAAAGCTGTCTGTGGACACCCTGGTGTGTGAGTACTTGCTACACAATTATCTAAGGAACTGATAGTTAGAACGCATAGGTTTGGCTGCCCCATGGAAGAGACAGAACAATGCAAATGTGACCAGAGTAAGAGAGTGGTGAGCAACCTATTCACAAAATGCATTTTATTAAACCCCTAATACACAATCAGAAAAGTACAAAGCAACAAAGAGAGGATTAAAAATGAGCTTTATTAGATTACAATATACAGCAACAGATAAAAATACACACCATAAAAAAGCATGTAAGATGCTTAGGACTTATTCAGGGCTGATCCAGATGTCCCATTCCTTTGTATTTTTTTGTGGATACATTTATCCCTTTTACATGGTTTTTCTGGTTGTATTTTTTATCTGTTTTCAATTGTGATCTAATGAAGTGTATTTTTCATTTCTATATTGTCTCACGTATATGTATATACATAATATAAGTCAGTGATGGCAACAGTAGACGTTCATGTAGAGATTGTGATGTCCGGCCACCAGGTTGCTTTACAATTCTCCCCTCCTCTGAGTCAGTGTTATCATTGGTTTATGCTTCATGATGTCTGACACTGATCTTTTCTACTGAAAAGTTCAATGGAGAATCAAAAATACATCTGTAATTCAGTCTACTGTATTTCCACCAAAATATAAAACGTCTCCAGAAAGACAAAAAAAGTTCAATAAGGCAGGACCCTTCATTAAAGAAAGTCTCACCCACCATAGGAAGGCAGACCCTCCAAAAAGAGAGCAAACACCCCCTCAAAAAAAAAATGCACTCACCAGACCCTAAACAATTACAGCTGGCAAGTGCTTATGGTGGATGGGCTCTAACACAGAGAACTGTATCGCAGTTAGGTCCCTCACTGTTCCAGCTGCACTGCACACCTCTCACACACATCAGGTCCAGTATCACTCTGCTCTCACACACACATCAGGTCCAGTATCACTCTGCTCTCACACACATCAGGTCCAGTATCACTCTGCTCTCACACACACATCAGGTCCAGTATCACTCTGCTCTCACACACATCAGGTCCAGTATCACTCTGCTCTCATACACACATCAGGTCCAGTATCACTCTGCTCTCACACAAAATCAGGTCCAGTATCACTCGACTCTCTACACACACACATCAGGTCCAGTATCACTCTGCTCTCACACACACATCAGGTCCAGTATCACTCTGCTCTCACACACATCAGGTCCAGTATCACTCTGCTCTCACACACACATCAGGTCCAGTATCACTCTGCTCTCACACACACATCAGGTCCAGTATCACTCTGCTCTCATACACACATCAGGTCCAGTATCACTCTGCTCTCACACACACATCAGGTCCAGTATCACTCTGCTCTCACACACACATCAGGTCCAGTATCACTCTGCTCTCACACACACATCAGGTCCAGTATCACTCTGCTCTCACACACACATCAGGTCCAGTATCACTCTGCTCTCACACACACATCAGGTCCAGTATCACTCTGCTCTCACACACATCAGGTCCAGTATCACTCTGCTCTCACACACACATCAGGTCCAGTATCACTCTGCTCTCACACATACACATCAGGTCCAGTATCACTCTGCTCTCACACATACACATCAGGTCCAGTATCACTCTGCTCTCACACACACATCAGGTCCAGTATCACTCTGCTCTCACACACACACATCAGGTCCAATATCACTCTGCTCTCACACACACATCAGGTCCAGTATCACTCTGCTTTCACACACACATCAGGTCCAGTATCACTCTGCTCTCACACACACATCAGTCCAGTAATCCTGCTCTACACACATCTATCACTCTGCTCTCACACACACATCAGGTCCAGTATCACTCTGCTCTCACACACACATCAGGTCCAGTATCACTCTGCTCTCACACACACATCAGGTCCAGTATCACTCTGCTCTCACACACACACCATTCATGTTCCCATAATCACTCTGCTCTCTCACACACACATCAGGTCCAGTATCACTCTGCTCTCACACACACATCAGGTCCAGTATCACTCTGCTATCACACACACATCAGGTCCAGTATCACTCTGCTCTCACACACACATCAGGTCCAGTATCACTCTGCTCTCACACACCATCAGGTCCAGTATCACTCTGCTCTCACACACACACATCAGGTCCAGTATCACTCTGCTCTCAACAGACATCAGGTCCAGTATCACTCTGCTCTCACACACACATCAGGTCCAGTATCACTCTGCTCTCACACACACATCAGGTCCAGTATCACTCTGCTCTCACACACACATCAGGTCCAGTATCACTCTGCTCTCACACACACATCAGGTCCAGTATCACTCTGCTCTCACACACCATCAGGTCCAGTATCACTGTGCTCTCACACACCATCAACATCTCAGGTCCAGTATCACTGTGCTCTCACACACACATCAGGTCCAGTATCACTGTGCTCTACACACACATCAGGTCCAGTATCACTCTGCTCTCACACACATCAGGTCCAGTATCACTCTGCTCTCACACACACATCAGGTCCAGTATCACTCTGCTCTCACACACATCAGGTCCAGTATCACTCTGCTCTCACACACACATCAGGTCCAGTATCACTCTGCTCTCACACACACATCAGGTCCAGTATCACTCTGCTCTCACCACACATCAGGTCCAGTATCACTCTGCTCTCACACACACATCAGGTCCAGTATCACTCTGCTCTCACACACACATCAGGTCCAGTATCACTCTGCTCTCCACACACATCAGGTCCAGTATCACTCTGCTCTCACACACATCACCCAACACTTCAGTCCATAGTATATCACTCTGCTCTCACACACACATCAGGTCCAGTATCACTCTGCTCTCACACACACATCAGGTCCAGTATCACCTCTACTCTGCATCTCCTCACACACACATCAGGTCCAGTATCACTCTGCTCTCACACACACATCAGGTCCAGTATCACTCTGCTCTCCACACACATCAGGTCCAGTATCACTCTGCTCTCCACACACACATCAGGTCCAGTATCACTCTACTCTCACACACATCAGGTCCAGTATCACTCTGCTCTCACACACACATCAGGTCCAGTATCACTCTGCTCTCACACACACAGCCATATCGGTCCACGTAATCACTCTGCTCTCACACACACATCAGGTCCAGTATCACTCTGCTCTCACACACACATCAGGTCCAGTATCACTCTGCTCTCACACACACATCAGGTCCAGTATCACTCTGCTCTCAACACCATCACATCAGGTCCAGTATCACTCTGCTCTCACACACATCAGGTCCAGTATCACTCTGCTCTCACACACACATCAGCGTCCAGTATCACTCTTGCATCCTCACACACACATCAGGTCCAGTATCACTCTGCTCTCACACACACATCAGGTCCAGTATCACTCTGCTCTCACACACACATCAGGTCAGTATCACTTGCTCTCACACACACATCAGGTCCAGTATCACTCTGCTTCTCACAACATCAGGTTCCAGTATCACTCTGCTCTCACACACACATCAGGTCCGTATCACTTTGCTCTCACACACAATTCAGGTCCAGTATCACTCTGCTCTACACACACATCAGTCAGTATCACTTGCTCTCACACACACATCAGGTCCATGTATCACTCTGCTTCTCACTACACCATCAGGTCCAGTATCACTCTGCTCTCAACACACATCAGGTTCCAGTATCACTTGCTCTCACACACACATCAGGTCCAGTATCACTCTGCTCTCACACAATCAGATCCAGTATCACTCTGCTCTCACACACACATCAGGCCCAGTATCACTCTGCTCTCACACACATCAGGTTCAGGATCATTATTTGTGATCCACTTGAGACTGGTGGAGCGGATAGGCTATGTCTAGATAAGCCCCTGTACTTTGTGTTCCCATCCCGTCTTAGATTGTAAGCTCCTTCGAGCAGGGTCACCTTTATTTTTTGCCTTTTTATTGTATTCCTACATTGATTCTATGTTTATTGTATGTAACTACTGTATTACCTACCATTCTGTATTGTATATTTTTCTTATACGTACCATTGTACTGTAAAGCGCTGCGGAATATGTTGGCGCTATACCAATAAAGTTTTATTATTATTATTAGATGACTTTGACTAGGAATCATGATAGGCCGCCCTAAAAAGATGTGTTTTTAGAAATCGCCTGAAATTATGTAAATTGTGGATAGACCTAATTTCTTTTGGTAGAGCATTCCAGAGAAATGGTGAAGCTCGGGAGAAGTCTTGGAGGCGGGAGTGGGAGGTTTTCATTAATACAGAAGTGAGTCTAAGGTCACTTCCAGAGCGAAGAGAACGGGTGGGGTGATAGACAGAGATGAGGGAGGAGATGTAGGGAGGTGCTGCACTGTGAAGAGCTTTGTGAGTGAGAACAAGCAGTTTGAAATGGATCCTATAGTGTATAGGCAGCCAGTGCAATGACTGGCATAGAGAAGCAGTGTCCGAGTAACGGTTAGCTAGAATTTTTAGTTTTCATGAGTGCAGCTACTTGGTTTGGACCAGATTATTACCAAAACCTCCCCTGATCTACTGTACCTAAATACTTGTTGTTGATTTTAGGATCTCACTTGAGAATCCTTCTGGGACCTGTCTTGTGTCTAGATATTGACCTTGACTTGGTTCTGACCTGTAATTCCCATCTTCGATGTCTGATTATTACTCACCTGGGCGGTGATCTGTAGGGATCTCCTCTGTCCTCCGCTCATCACCCCTCACATATGTCTCTGTAGTATTAATATGGGGCAGATCATCATCACCCCTCACATATGTCTCTGTAGTATTAATATGGGGCAGATCATCATCACCCCTCACATATGTCTCTGTAGTATTAATATGGGGCAGATCATCATCACCCCTCACATATGTCTCTGTAGTATTAATATGGGGCAGATCTTCACCCTGAAACAAAGATTGTAAAAGTCACAGACAGATGGAGAAGTCCCATCTATGATCAGCTGTAATCTGCCATCTCCACCGTTCTCATTACACAAGTATAAAACATAGAATACTGGAGGATAAAACAAGACTGAGCACAAGACCTTCACAGCCGTCTACACATCATAGGGAGATCTCATCACACCTTCTCTCCATCTACCTGATGATCCGGAGGAACATCGGGATCTTCTTGTTTACAGTCCTGTGGGAGAAGAGGACGGGGACATCTCTCTGGTGTTGTCCTCTTACTGGATAGACCTGGAGGAGACACATACAGGACTGAATTCATTCTTTACATACAGATCATTATAGGCCGTGTGTATTTAGTCCTGTCTATTACCTGGTGATGTGAGGGGCGGCCGGGGAACCTCCATCATGACTATGTCCTTGTACAGATCTTTGTGTCCTTCTAAATACTCCCACTCCTCCATGGAGAAATAGACGGTGACGTCCTGACACCTTATAGGAACCTGACACATACAATGATACCATTGTCATCTTTCCCCGATCCCTTCATAGCGTTACTGTATAATGTCCCAGCAGCAGCAGCAGCATTCCCAGCAGTGTCACCTCTCCAGTCAGCAGCTCAATCATCTTGTAGGTGAGTTGTAGGATCTTCTGGTCATTGATGTCCTCATGTATCAGGGGGTGAGGTGGAGGCCCCGTGATTGGGCTCAGGGCTCTTCCCTCAGACACAGGGTCCTGACAGCACAGATCACTAGAGCTCTTCACTACTGTGTAATCCTGGTTATGGAGAGACACATTAATAAATCTCCAGTCTCCAGACATTTCCAGAGTCCTCACCTCTCCAGTTCTGTCATCTGTTATTCTGTCCATAGATAAGAATGATGTCATGTGACATTGTCATCACAATCTCTCACCTCTCCAGTAACAAGGAAGAGGATCTCTAGGGTGAGGTGGAAGATCCTCTCCGACATCTTGTCCCTGTCCAGATCCATCCTTGATGGTCAATCAGGAGAATTCTCTTCTATAGAAGATCTGAGAGGATCCGAGATTGTAGAGACCTGAATGGGGGAAGAGACGATGTACAGTAATAACATAAAGATCCTGTGTAATAATACAATTACTGGAGATAATAAGGGAAAACATGAGGAGAGAACAACATACCTCCACCTGCAGAGCCGCCACCACATATATGGCTGGGTAGATGCTAGAGAATACAGGCTGCTTGCAGGTGTGACGTCATTAGAAGAGGCGGGGCCTCCTCATCTCAGGGGCGTGCCCTCCTTTTACCTCCTGCTTCTCCCTTTCCCTTGTGGCTCGTGCTGCAGTGTGGATTATGGCGGGCTTCTGTGAGGCTGGGGCGGATAATCTTCTGATTGTGTGTAAACTGCTTCTCAGGGCTTACAGGACCTGTGATGATGTCACATGGAGGGGAGGAGTCAGGGGTCACATGATCAGCTCCTCAGTGTATGGTGCTGGATGAGGTGAAG
Organism: Allobates femoralis; assembly: GCA_033576535.1. NCBI lineage: Eukaryota > Metazoa > Chordata > Amphibia > Anura > Aromobatidae > Allobates > Allobates femoralis. The sequence goes on from JARQOC010000006.1 coordinate 499,101,932, forward strand.
TTTATGTGTGGGGTCAGGAGGGATTTACAGTGTGGATGTAGCAGAGCTGAGTGTGTACGAGGTGTACGGAGCAGAGCCGAGTGTGTACGAGGTGTACGGAGCAGAGCCGAGTGTGTACGAGGTGTACGGAGCGGAGTTGAGTGTGTACGAGGTGTACGGAGCGGAGCCGCGTGTGTACGAGGTGTACGGAGCGGAGTTGAGTGTGTACGAGGTGTACGGAGCCGAGTGTGTACGAGGTGTACGGAGCCGAGTGTGTACGAGGTGTACGGAGCAGAGCCGAGTGTGTACGAGGTGTACGGAGCCGAGTGTGTACGAGGTGTACGGAGCAGAGCCGAGTGTGTACGAGGTGTACGGAGCCGAGTGTGTACGAGGTGTACGGAGCAGAGCCGAGTGTGTACGAGGTGTACGGAGCCGAGTGTGTACGAGGTGTACGGAGCAGAGCCGAGTGTGTACGAGGTGTACGGAGCCGAGTGTGTACGAGGTGTACGGAGCGGAGTTGAGTGTGTACGAGGTGTACGGAGCGGAGCCGCGTGTGTACGAGGTGTACGGAGCGGAGTTGAGTGTGTACGAGGTGTACGGAGCGGAGCAGAGTGTGTACGAGGTGTACGGAGCGGAGTCGAGTGTGTACGAGGTGTTTTCGGAGCGGAGCTGAGTGTGTACGAGGTGTACGGAGCAGAGCCGAGTGTGTACGAGGTGTACGGAGCAGAGCCGCGTGTGTACGAGGTGTACGGAGTAGAGCCGAGTGTGTACGAGGTGTACGGAGCAGAGCCGAGTGTGTACGAGGTGTGTACGGAGCGGAGCCATGTGTGTACGAGGTGTACGGAGCAGAGCCGAGTGTGTACGAGGTGTACGGAGGAGAGCCGAGTGTGTACGAGGTGTACGGAGCCGAGCCGAGTGTGTACGAGGTGTACGGAGCCGAGTGTGTACGAGGTGTACGGAGCGGAGCCGAGTGTGTACGAGGTGTACGGAGCGGAGCCGAGTGTGTACGAGGTGTACGGAGGAGCCGAGTGTGTACGAGGTGTACGGAGCGGAGCCGAGTGTGTGCTAGGTGTACGGAGCGGAGCCGAGTGTGTACGAGGTGTACGGAGCGGAGCCCAGTGTGAACTAGGTGTACGGAGCAGAGCCGAGTGGGTAGGAGGTGAGCGGAGCAGAGCCGAGTGTGTAAGAGGTGAGCGGAGCCGAGTGTGTAAGAGGTGTACAGAGCGGAGCCGAGTGTGTACGAGGTGTACGGAGCGGAGCCGAGTGCATACGAGGTGTACAGAGCAGAGCCGAGTGTGTACGAGGTGTACGGAGCAGAGCCAAGTGTCTATGAGGTGTACGGAGTGGAGCCGAGTGTGTATGAGGTGTACGGAGCGGAGTCGAGTGTGTACGAGGTGTACGGAGCGGGGCTGTGTGTGTACGAGGTGTACGTAGCGGAGCCGAGTGTGTACGAGGTGTATGTAGTGGAGCTGAGTGTGTACGAGGTGTACGGAGCAGAGCCGAGTGTGTACGAGGTGTACGGAGCGGAGCCGAGTGTGTACGAGGTGTACGGAGCGGAGCCAAGTGTGTAAGAGGTGTACAGAGCGGAGCCGCGTGTGTACAAGGTGTACAGAGTGGAGCCGAGTGTATATCAAGTATCTTTTACTAAGATGTGTAGTAGAGGGGCTACAAGGACACTAAACTTCAGGAAGGGAAATTTCCAACGGTTGAGAGATGATCTTAGTGCAATAAACTGGGACGATGTCCTGAGACATAAAAGTACACAAAGCAAATGGGAGATGTTTATTAGCATCCTGAATAGGACCTGTGCACAATATATACCCTATGGGAATAAACATGCTAGAAATAGGAGGAAACCACTATGGCTAAATAAAGCTTTTGAAACGGTGCCACACAAAAGGTTTTTGATACATAAAATGAGGGCAATGGGGATAGGGGAAAATATGTGTAAGTGGGTTAAGAACTGGCTTAGTGATAGGAAACAAAGGGTGGTTATTAATGGAACACACTCAGAATGGGACACAGTTAACAGTGGGGTACCACAGGGGTCAGTGTTGGGCCCTCTTCTTTTTAATATATTTATTAATGACCTTGTAGGGGGCATACAGAGTAGAATCTCAATATTTGCAGATGACACTAAACTCTGCAGGGTAATCAATACAGAGGAAGGCAATTTTATATTACAGGAGGATTTATGTAAACTAGAAGCTTGGGCTGATAAATGAGCTTTAATGAGCTTTAATGGGGATAAATGTGAAGTCATGCACTTGGGCAGAGGAAACAAAAGGTATAATTATGTGCTTAATTGTAAAACACTGGGCAAAACTGTAACTGAAAAAGACCTGGGTGTATGGGTAGATGACAAACTCACATTTAGTGGCCAGTGTCAGGCAGCTGCTGCAAAGGCAAATAAAATAATGGATGCATTAAAAGAGGCATAGATGCTCATGAGGAGAACATAATTTTACCTCTATACAAGTCACTAGTGCGACCACACTTAGAATACTGTGTACAATTCTGGTCTCCGGTGTATAAGACATAGCTGAACTAGAGCGGGTCCAGAGAAGAGCGACCAAGGTTATTAGAGGACTGAGGGGTCTGCAATACCAAGACAGGTTATTAGAGGACTGAGGGGTCTGCAATACCAAGACAGGTTATTAGAGGACTAAGGGGTCTGCAATACCAAGACAGGTTATTAGAGGACTAAGGGGTCTGCAATACCAAGACAGGTTATTAGAGGACTGAGGGGTCTGCAATACCAAGACAGGTTATTAGAGGACTGAGGGGTCTACAATACCAAGACAGGTTATTAGAGGACTGAGGGGTCTACAATACCAAGACAGGTTATTAGAGGACTGAGGGGTCTGCAATACAAGACAGGTTATTAAACTTGGGGTTATTTAGCTTGGAAAAACGAAGGCTTAGGGGTGATCTTATAATGTATAAATATATGAGGGGACAGTACAGAGACCTTTCTAATGATCTCTTTACTCTTAGGCCTGAGACTGGGACAAGGGGGCATCCTCTACGTCTGGAGGAAAGAAGGTTTAATCATAATCACAGACGCGGATTCTTTACTGTAAGAGCAGTGAGATTATGGAACTCTCTGCCACATGATGGTTTAATGAGGGAGTCACTACTAACATTTAAGAAGGGCCTGGATGCCTTTCTTGAAAACTATAATATTACCAGTTATACATACTAGATATAGGGTGTTGATCCAGGGAATTAGTCTGATTGCCATATCTGGAGTCAGGAAGGAATTTTTTCCCCCAATGTGGAGCTTAGTGTTGCCACATGGTTTTTTTTTTGCCTTCCTCTGGATCAACATGTTAGGCTATGGGTTGAACTAGATGGACTTAAAGTCTTTCATCAACCTTAAAAACTATGTTACTATGTTACTATGAGGTGTACGGAGCAGAGCCGAATGTGTATGAGGTGTACGGAGCGGAGCCGAGTGTGTACGAGGTGTACGGAGCAGAGCCGAGTGTGTACGAGGTGTATGGAGCAGAGCTGCGTGTGTACGAGGTGTATGGAGAGGAGCTGTGTGTGTACGAAGTGTACGGAGCAGAGCCGAGTGTGTACGAGGTGTACAGAGCAGAGCCGAGTGTGTACGAGGTGTACGGAGCAGAGCCAAGTGTGTACGAGGTGTACGGAGCCGAGCCGAGTGTGTATGAGGTGTACGGAGCAGAGTCGAGTGTGTACGAGGTGTACGGAGCGGAGCCGTGTGTGTACAAGGTGTACGGAGCGGAGCCGAGTGTGTACGAGGTGTACGGAGCGGAGCCAAGTGTGTAAGAGGTGTACGGAGCGGAGCCGCGTGTGTACAAGGTGTACAGAGTGGAGCCGAGTGTATATCAAGTATCTTTTACTAAGATGTGTAGTAGAGGGGCTACAAGGACACTAAACTTCAGGAAGGGAAATTTCCAACGGTTGAGAGATGATCTTAGTGCAATAAACTGGGACGATGTCCTGAGACATAAAAGTACACAAAGCAAATGGGAGATGTTTATTAGCATCCTGAATAGGACCTGTGCACAATATATACCCTATGGGAATAAACATGCTAGAAATAGGAGGAAACCACTATGGCTAAATAAAGCTTTTGAAACGGTGCCACACAAAAGGTTTTTGATACATAAAATGAGGGCAATGGGGATAGGGGAAAATATGTGTAAGTTGGTTAAGAACTGGCTTAGTGATAGGAAACAAAGGGTGGTTATTAATGGAACACACTCAGAATGGGACACAGTTAACAGTGGGGTACCACAGGGGTCAGTGTTGGGCCCTCTTCTTTTTAATATATTTATTAATGACCTTGTAGGGGGCATACAGAGTAGAATCTCAATATTTGCAGATGACACTAAACTCTGCAGGGTAATCAATACAGAGGAAGGCAATTTTATATTACAGGAGGATTTATGTAAACTAGAAGCTTGGGCTGATAAATGAGCTTTAATGAGCTTTAATGGGGATAAATGTGAAGTCATGCACTTGGGCAGAGGAAACAAAAGGTATAATTATGTGCTTAATTGTAAAACACTGGGCAAAACTGTCACTGAAAAAGACCTGGGTGTATGGGTAGATGACAAACTCACATTTAGTGGCCAGTGTCAGGCAGCTGCTGCAAAGGCAAATAAAATAATGGGATGCATTAAAAGAGGCATAGATGCTCATGAGGAGAACATAATTTTACCTCTATACAAGTCACTAGTGCGACCACACTTAGAATACTGTGTACAATTCTGGTCTCCGGTGTATAAGACATAGCTGAACTAGAGCGGGTCCAGAGAAGAGCGACCAAGGTTATTAGAGGACTGAGGGGTCTGCAATACCAAGACAGGTTATTAGAGGACTGAGGGGTCTGCAATACCAAGACAGGTTATTAGAGGACTAAGGGGTCTGCAATACCAAGACAGGTTATTAGAGGACTAAGGGGTCTGCAATACCAAGACAGGTTATTAGAGGACTGAGGGGTCTGCAATACCAAGACAGGTTATTAAACTTGGGGTTATTTAGCTTGGAAAAACAAAGGCTTAGGGGTGATCTTATAATAATGTATAAATATATGAGGGGACAGTACAGAGACCTTTCTAATGATCTCTTTACTCTTAGGCCTGAGACGGGGACAAGGGGGCGTCCTCTACGTCTGGAGGAAAGAAGGTTTAATCATAATCACAGACGCGGATTCTTTACTGTAAGAGCAGTGAGATTATGGAACTCTCTGCCACATGATGGTGTAATGAGGGAGTCACTACTAACATTTAAGAAGGGCCTGGATGCCTTTCTTGAAAACTATAATATTACCAGTTATACATACTAGATATAGGGTGTTGATCCAGGGAATTAGTCTGATTGCCATATCTGGAGTCAGGAAGGAATTTTTTCCCCCAATGTGGAGCTTAGTGTTGCCACATGGTTTTTTTTTTGCCTTCCTCTGGATCAACATGTTAGGCTATGGGTTGAACTAGATGGACTTAAAGTCTTTCATCAACCTTAAAAACTATGTTACTATGTTACTATGAGGTGTACGGAGCAGAGCCGAGTGTGTATGAGGTGTACGGAGCGGAGCCGAGTGTGTACGAGGTGTACGGAGCAGAGCCGAGTGTGTACGAGGTGTATGGAGCAGAGCTGCGTGTGTACGAGGTGTATGGAGAGGAGCTGTGTGTGTACGAAGTGTACGGAGCAGAGCCGAGTGTGTACGAGGTGTACAGAGCAGAGCCGAGTGTGTACGAGGTGTACGGAGCAGAGCCAAGTGTGTACGAGGTGTACGGAGCCGAGCCGAGTGTGTATGAGGTGTACGGAGCGGAGTCGAGTGTGTACGAGGTGTACGGAGCGGAGCCGTGTGTGTACAAGGTGTACGGAGCGGAGCCGAGTGTGTACGAGGTGTACGGAGCAGAGCCGAGTGTGTACGAGGTGTACGGAGCAGAGCCGAGTGTGTACGAGGTGTACAGAGCGGAGCCGAGTGTGTACGAGGTGTACGGAGTGGAGCCGAGTGTGTATGAGGTGTACGGAACAGAGCTGAGTGTGTAAGAGGTGTACGGAGCAGAGCAGAGTGTGTACGAGGTGTACTTAGCAGAGCAGAGGGTGTACGGAGCGGAACCGAGTGTGAACGAGGTGTACGGAGCAGAGTCGAGTGTGTACGAGGTGTACGGAGCAGAGTCGAGTGTGTACGAGGTGTATAGAGAGGAGCCGAGTGTGTACGAGGTGTACGGAGCCGAGCCGAGTGTGTACGAGGTGTACAGAGCAGAGCCGAGTGTGTACGAGGTGTACGGAGCAGAGCCGTGTGTGTACGAGGTGTACGGAGCAGAGTCGAGTGTGTACGAGGTGTATAGAGAGGAGCCGAGTGTGTACGAGGTGTACGGAGCAGAGTCGAGTGTGTACGAGGTGTACGGAGCAGAGTCGAGTGTGTACGAGGTGTATAGAGAGGAGCCGAGTTTGTACGAGGTGTACGAAGCGTAGCCACATGTGTACGAGATGCACAAAATGGACCCACCTGTGTACAAGGTGTGGAGACACGAGGATCAGTGGGTGCTTTTGTCCACTGGCCCAGCCGCCTATAGAAAGGCCGCATAGACCAGGGGCTCATCCCAACTGAACGCCCTATTTCCTTACCTGTGGGCAGAACACTACTCATACAACACAGGGTGAGGGAACCACACATTGGAAAGACTTTATTGGATCCCCAACAATCAAAAGCATATAACACATAACCAAGCAAAACACACAATGTAACAGGCAACAGAGTCTCACCCTTCCACTGGCTCACCGGGAATTAGAAACTTCAGAGCTTCCAGGGCCACTTACTCCAATCGAGCAGCACCCCACTTGTGTTGGGCACCCACTGAGAAAGGCATAGTGGCAGCTTAGGAAGCTGACCGAGTACACTAAAGCCTGGAGCCAGGAGACAGAATTGTCCCAACCTGGGTATCTTCCTTACATAGTCTCTGATATTTTAGCCGAATTCTACAATCCTATACTGAACTCCTGCAGAATATAATGCAGTTTTGGTGCTCCTCTAGTCACATCCGAAGCTCCTAGACTTAGGTCACATAGCATATGAACAAGTGGTGACTGAAGCAGTTCTTTTTATACCCCAAGCCTTCACCTCAGGATATATGGTGTTCTTACTGGATTGGTGGGATAAGGCAGTTCACTTATTGGTCGGCATTTCAATCCGACTGCATAATTCTTCTCTGAAAGATGTAGACAAAGGGGATGAGGTAATTTATATTGAATTAGCAATCCACACACTAGGACAATGGGCTCCGAGCAAACAATGACTTAATAAACATGAGTTAAGAAACAAAAGACCAATACGTCTGGCCAATTAAAAACATTAACCCACGACAAGACTTGAAAAAGGCTGTGTGATCACAATAATTCATGCTGAAGATAAGATACAAATAGAGTTACATGTGCTGTAATGCAGTACCAGTTCCGAGGCGAGTTTCAGCAGGCGTGCCTTCTACTGGGGGAGCGGCCATAATATATAACCTGGCTGAAAGTTTATTGTTAGGAGAAACAATGGCAAAGGACGATACAAAGGGGCACTATTAGAGGCTGCAACAGTTACCTCTTGACTACCGATGTTCCGTCACAGACTCACTTGTCCATGGACTCTGCCACCGACTTGCCTAGTTCAGGTGGTAATACTGTAGGGTGGGTGATGGTGGTCCGTTTTTTAGCAAAATGGTTCCTTTGGTCATACTTCAAAAGTTGCCAACTTAGCACCTTTGTTCATTTTACATATCATTAACTTGCACAGAGTTATGAAAATTATTATTTCTGATAGAGTCTCAATTTCTGGCTAGCTTTTGGCATATTCATCATGGCATATGTCATGGCTCGGTTTGGGGATATGATCTGGTGACCTGTTTCATGGTTGGTTCCTCTGTCTGCTGCGCTTTGACTTTTTCTTCCCTGTCCAAATGCTGATGGTTCCTATTATCTTTGTTCTCTCTTCTTAGTTCACTAATCTTCAAGTATTTCTTATTTTCCTGTTATGGTTTGGCCCATCACATTTTGGTTGGATTACATATATTCAATATTCACTGCACTTCCTTGCTGGCTATATCTCCAGGTGGACTTGTTTCAAGGAGTTCCAGCCCTTCAAGCTCAGGGGTTTCCTTTTTGGTAAGCTCCTCTTGAGTGCCTGCTGTGAGTCTGCTTTCCTTCACAGTTCCTATTACCTTCACCTTATATCAAGATTTTTATTTCTCTCACTCTGGGCTTTAGTGACCTCCTACGCACTTTCTTTTCCCCTTTTAGGCACTGTGTGTGACTGTCTCTCCTCTGATCCTTCACAAGATACAGGAAACCTGTTGAAAGCCTTTTAGGGAGTCAGATCCGAGGTGGTGTTGTTAGTTGTGTGGCTAGGTTTTTGTGGGCCCCGCGTGAAACAGTTTCCATTGGCCCTTTAACACAGACCACAATTCATGAATTTAATATAAAAGCTGTGGGCTGTGGATATATAATATAGAGGCTCCTCGGTGGGCTGTATATATAATATTGAGCATGTGCAGGGCTGCCTATATAAAATATGGAGGCTGATGGACTGTGTATATAATATGGAAATGGCTAGGCTGTACATATAATATAGAGGCTGCTGCTGGGCTGTATATATAATATGGATTCTGCGCGCTGCATATATTTAGAGGCCGTGCTGGGCTGAATATATTATTTGGATGCAGTGGCAGCTCAGCAACAGCCTCCAAATAATATATACAGTCCAGCACAGCCCCCAAATAATAAATATAGCCTGCATCCTCTATATTATATATACAGCAAAGCACAGCCTCCATATTATATATAAAGCACATCATCCAAATACTATATACAGAACAGAAACAGTCTCCAGATAATTATATATAGCCCAGCACAGCCTCCAAATATATACAGCAGAGCCTCCAAATAATATATATGGCACAGCCTCCATTTTATATATACAGCACAGCCTCCATTTTATATATACAGCACAGCCTCCAAATAATATATATTACATTTTATATATACATCACAGCCTCCAAATAATACATACAGCACAACCTCCATATTATATAAACAGCAAAGCCTCCATATAGCCCAGCGGCAGCCTCCATATAGCCCAGAAGCAACCTCCAAATATAGCCCAGCACAGCCTCCATATAGCCCAGTACAGCCTCCATATAGACCAGCAATAGCCTCCATATAGCCCAGCATAGCCTCCATAGACCAGCAACAACCTCTATATAGCCCAGCACTGCCTCCACATAGCCCAGCACAGCCTCCATATAACCTAGCAGCAGCCACTATAGCCCAGCAGCAGCCTCTATAGCTCAGAACAGCCTCTATAACTCAGCCCAGCCTCCATAGCCTGAAGCAGCCTCCATAAAGCTCAGCCCAGCCTTTATAGCCCACAGTTGTCTCCTTATAGTCCAGCAGCAGCCTCCACAGCCAAGAACCAGCTTCAATAGTCCACAACAGCCTCCAAAGCCCTGCAGCAGCCTTCATAGCAAAGCAGCAGCCTCTATAGCCTAGAACAGCCTCCATATAGTCCAGCAGCAGCCTCCAAAGCTCAAAAGCAGCTTCTATAGCCCAGAACAGCCTCCATTTCCCAGCAGCAGCCTCTATAGCCACAGCAGCCTCCATATAGCTCAGCACAGCCTCCATAGCCCGCAGCAGCCTCTATATAGTCTAGCAACAGCCTCCACAGCCCAGAAGCAGCCTCTATAACCCAGAACAGCCTCTATAGCCCAGAACAGCCTCCATAGCCCGCAGTAGCCTCCATATAGTCTAGGAACAGCTTCCACAGCCCAGAAGCAGCCTCTATATTCCTGCTATATCTGTCCCCTGGCCTCATCTTGGTATGTATAATCCCCATTGTGCTGCATCACAGTAAAAAAATAGTTAATAAAACTCACCTTCCGTCTGCTCCCCTGGGGCTGTATCCTCATCAAATGCTTCCCCTGCGGTCTGTGTTTCCTTTCTGCATGGCTGCATCAGCGTGATGAGGTCACAGGGAGATGACTCATCACTCTGCTACAGTCAGCAGAGGAGAAGGAAATTACACAGCACAGGAGCCAGCACATGGCTAATTTGCATCACATGCAAACCTCCCGTGAGTTGCAAGTGCGCGTCAGGGAACATGTCCGCAACATCCTCAGTGCTGGGAGTGTTGAGGACCTGACCACCCTGCGCACACTTCCCTGGCACTATAAACGGTTCCATGGTTGTGACCCAAAATATCGTAGGGTCCGTGGGATCGATACGGTTAACCTGGGGAGTAGAGGCGGTGATTTGGTCAGGGACGGACCGTTACCCCTGGGTGCCCTGGTGCAGTGAGGACCGGGGGGGGGGTTGGGGAGAGGGGTGCTGGGAGAGCAGAGCTCTCTTACCTGGTGCTGCTGGGAGAGCCGCGCTGCTGCTGGGAGAGCCGCGCTCTCCTACCTGGTGCTGCTGGGAGAGCCGCGCTGCTGCTGGGAGAGCCGCGCTGCTTTTGGGAGAACCACGCTCTCCCGCCTGGTGCTGCTGGAGAGCCGCGCCGGATGCTCGTAGGAGCCGGAGGGGAGGGGAGGGGCGGGATCAGGCAAGGGAAGCAGGAAGCTCTCTGCTACCCTTGCCTGGCCCTCCTCTCCTTTGATGGCGGCTTGCGGGGTCGGCTGGGGGCCCCCTCCAGGCTTGAAGGGGCCCCCTAGCCGGTCGGGGCCCTGGTGCAGCTGCACCAGCTGCACCAGTGTAGTTCCGCCCCTGGATTTGGTGAACCGTCTGGCACGCATGGAGTGCCAATGGATAGTTCGACTGGGCGCCATGAGCCCTAACGGACTCAATGAGAAATTGAGTTTTGCCCCTTTTTTATAAGCCTTCTTCTGCTGACCTCTCGAACTCCTCAATTAGCCCTGCTTATTGCTGATTTTGCTGTTTTACTAGTTCAGATTATCATTGGTTCTTGCACCACCCTTGATACGAGTGCTTTTAATCCTTGTTTTCACATTTTCACAGTGAATGTTCTCCCTTTTGGGCTTCCATTCCATTGGCTGGGTTTGTGCTGGTGAGGGTAATATCTGTGACCAAGCCCTGTTCTATCCTAAGGAGTGAGATGATAACTGCACTGTATGCACCTTCTAGTGGAATAATGAAGAAAGATGCCACGCTGGACTACATGACCTACTTATGATGGACTTGATTGATATGGACTTATGTTACCAATTCCTGATCCCCTGATGGCATGATATAATGAAGGGTGCATTTGGTAGCGCTTTTTTCCAACCTGTGGGGTTATATGTAGCGCAGGTCAATGGGGTACAGTTTGCCTCCTCCCTTGCCCTAAACCAATATGGTGGATCCGCTTCGCCATGCGCAGTGTGGGCCAGAGTGATCGGGCATGCGCGGGGAGCCCGTCCACGTCACTTCCGGTCACCTGACGTCACAGGAAGTATTCTTCCAACCAGGAAGTGGCACGGTGTGCTCCTCGCAGTGCGACCTCTGGCAGCACACATGATGACAAGCTATAAGTAATGAGAGCCCTATAAGAGGCTTCATGCAGCACTCCATCCCCACCCCTTGGAAAAAGGTCATGAAACACGTGTCCGGGGTCATCGTCCCAGACACTGTGGGTCATTTTCTGATTCTCATGGGTGAGTTACTGTGGGAATGAGGTTTGCTCTGACACGCCTGGACGTTGTGATTATTGGCTTTTATCATTTATAACTATCACTGTGCAATAGTCCTCGGTTGTATATGTAACTTTGTCTACCTCATTGTACTGCACTCTGCACTTTATACCTATCCATGTGTTCATGAATGTTGACCTCAGTGTCGGTCTCCCTTGGTGACAAGTATCATCTAATCTGTACTGTCCCAGTTTTTGTACCTTGCAACTGGCCTTACTATTAAACTAAGCACAAGCATAGCCATTGTTGTATGTGACTGGTTACTGGGTTATTTTACAGAGGTGTTATCACTTTGTTCTCTTGTTATAAAAATTGGTTTAAGTGTCAGGGGCGGACTGGCCCAGGTAGCAGGAGGGCAAGTGCCCCCTGGGCTGGTGGTATAGTCCCCACCTAGGGCTGCCCACCCACAGAAACGGGCCGGCGTCCCCCGGACCTCAGCTAGGGGCTGGGGGCTCTGAGACGGGCCGCCGAAAATTTCCGACAGCACCCTTCCCCCACCCCCCCCCGAATTTCACCTAAGGGCTGGCGGGACCGAGACAGGCCGCCGGAAATCTCACACGGGCCGCCAGAAATTTCCGACAGCACCCCCCCTCCCCGGTCCTCACTCAAGGGCTGGGGGAAAAATATTGTCACCCAGGGTTTGCGTCACCAGTCAGCCCCTTTTTAAGTGTACCTCATGACTACGTCCATGATGCCCTGGGTTCTTTGTTCATAGGTCGTTTATCTTCTGTTAGGGTCGCTAATAATTTACCCGTCTTTTTTCCCCAGCGGTAAAACTTGTTTAGTCAGTTGAACTTGCCAGTGTGATTGGGAATGTATGAGGGAGTCCAGTAGGTGTTTGGCCATGGAGTAGGCATGTTGTACGTCAGGGGATGGGGTTAGGGCGAACTATGACTGAGCCTGGAGTAGGGAGGTGTGTAAGGCGTCAAATTTCTTTCTGTGCGTTTTCCTCCTGCATCAGTATTGGGTGAATACGGGAGTCGTGGTGTTGGGGGAATAGCTGTGAGGAGATGAGGAAGAAATCAATCCGGGAGGACTTATGGGTGAGGGAGTGACACACGTGTACTCTCTAGCTGTGGAGTCTGTCACTCTCCATGGGTCACAGAGTGAAAGCTGTCGCATAAAGTGTAAGAGGGACGTGATGGCTGCTGAGGTTTGTGGAGAGGGTGAGGAGCGGTCCAGGGAGGGACATTGTACCAGGTTGAAGTATCCTCCCACTATCAGGCGACCAGGCCCAAGTCCCAGAAGAACCTGGAGAGTCGATGTGTAGAAGATATGTTGGTCGTGGTTAGGGGCGTAGAGTTTGACCAGGAAGTATATTCTCCCCGCTATTTCCACCCTCAGAATCAGGTATCTGCCTTGGCTATCACTAATGGAGTCCTGAATGGTGCATGCTAGGCCCTTTTTGATGAGAATGGCTACTCCGCATGATGATGAAGTATGCGAGGCAGTGTAGCAATCTCCTATCCAGGGAGCTAGGAATTTACCAGGTTTGTCAGCCCTCCAGTGTGTCTCCTGAAGGTAGACCACATCTGGTGAGAATCGTTTAAGATGGTTCAAGACCTTTGCACGTTTGAGATGGGTGTTAAGGCCTGCCACGTTCCATGATAGGAACCGCTAGTGTGGAGGGGTGTAGTTGGTGTCAGGGTCTGGTATTTTAAGGGTACTCTTCCTGGGTCCCAAGACAGAGTTTGTGCGATAGTGCGATATATGACGGTTGGGTGTGTTCATTCCTGTCGGTCCCAGCGAGTCGCAGGAGTGAACAGGTAGTAACAGGGTCATTAGTGGTGGGTCTCGCTTGGATTGGTATCTGGGTTGAGAAGGGGGAGAGCGTAAGAGGGTAAAAACAGGGAGAGACTAAAAAACAAAAATACAGTCAACATTGCAAATCAGTGATAGCAGATCGCCAAGAACGCGCCGTGCCATCACTGGGAGAAACATTGTGTTATGGAGACGACAGTCTTCCCGTGGTGGGAGATAACGTAGGTGGCAGGTCTTTAGGTCGTCGCACTGCGACGTCCTTAGCATGACGAATTCTTCTCTCCGCCACCTCAGGGTCTTCGTAGACAATTGAACGGTCGCCCTCTTGGACTTTGAGCTTGGCTGGGTAGAGTAGTTGAAATCTAATGTTTTTTTCAATCAGTAGACGACAGGTGGGCCCAAATGCCTTGTGTTTTTGGGCTATGGCTGGGGAGAAGTCCTGGAAGATTAGAATCTTGGAACCATGGACAGTCAATTCTCGTTGTTGTCAGTATGCTCTCAAGACCTTTTCTTTCACCACCCAGTTGAGGTACTTTGCTACGACTGGGCGAGGTCTACTGTTTCTGCCGCCTCAGCTGGGCCCTGGGGGACCTAGTATATGTGCTCGCTCTATGGTCATGTGATCTTTGCCAAGATCCATCCGAAGGGCCACTAGGAGGCCTTTAGTAAGGTAGTCCATGAGATGTTCGCCACCAAACCGACTCCGGGACAAAACACATATTGTTGCGCCGGTTTCTGTTCTCCAAGTCTACCAGTTTGTCATGCGTTTCTTGCTCTGTGGCCTGACTCTGTTGGAGAGAGGCCCTTAGTTCCACGATCTCCTCTTCATTGGCCTGGATTCTGTTTTCCAGTTCTGTGACATTTTGGGAGTTGGTGGTAATTAGGGCCATGGCTGCGGCGAGGGCAGCATGGAAGGCGTCAAGCCCCTGGTCAAATTTTGGTATCAGGAGCTTGGAGACCTCCTCAGCTAACAAAGCTATTTGTGAAGAGTCTTGCTTGGACAGATCCAAGTAACGTGATAGCGAGGAAAGCTGCCGTGGGGATGAACCGGCATCCATCTGTGATTCAGGCGGGGAGCCCACTGATGGAGAGGCGGGTTGGCGACATGGGTTCTTAGATTGTTTAGGTGGTTTTGGGGCGGTCTTGCCTTTGCACATTGTGGATGATGATTGTGTGCTGGGCGGTGGGGGCTCTTGTGGGGTGGTGAGTTCCTTTCTTTGGGTTACTATTATATATTTGTCTATTATAATTCCCTGGTGGCAGGGAGAAGTAGCAGTTCATCGGGCAGCAGATGGGGTTAGCCGGTTGCCAGGTTATTGACCGCAGTGGGATAGAGGGTAGGAAGATTGTTGTAGTCTGATTATTGTATCATAGTCTTGGTTAGTGGGGGCAAGGTGGATAAAAAGTGTTTGCGTTGGTAGCGGTCTGCGTATTTGGAGATGGAGTTTAGCCTCTTAATGACCAGTGGCAACTATACCCGTCGTGGCCTTGAACTGTCACTGTGTGTAGACACTGGTCGGAGAAACGATGAAAGCATCATCCTAGACCTACTAGTAACACGAAGTCCAATATGTCATGAGACATCAGTCTTGGAGTCACTGAGATATGTTGAAGCGTTTCAGAGTTATTATCTCAAAGTGACACTGGTCTGAATTGCAAAATGAGGTTTGGCCCCCGAGGGGTTAGGCTGGGATCTACAGGAGCTTGTGGGGTGCAGCAGAGGACAGCAGATGGCACCCATGGGTAGATCCCTGCTGTTTGGTCTATTCTGGCAGCAGCCAGCAGGTGTCACTCTGCTTTATGGAGGGGTTATGCTCTCGGACCTTTCTGACCCCACAGGGCTATCTCCCCACAGGGGGTGTCCCCCTGGTGTCTTGCCTTGCTCAGGGGGGGGGGGGGTCGAGCTAGGTGTTGTTGGGTAAAGGTTTGTGTTAGATTGTGTTAGCCTCTAGTCTGGGGGAGAGCCTCGGTAGCTTCAGTTGGGGGGGGGGCGCAACTACAGGGTATTTACCGGGCCTTTACTGGAGAGCAGTTGGGGCCGGCCCTGGGAGTGAGGGCAGCGCTAGTCTCGTCCAAAAGTCTTTCTTATATACTGTGACTAGTGGGTTGTTACAAGTTGTGTCCCACTCTCCTCCACCAGTATGTTGCCAGTGTAGCATAATGGTGTGGTATTATCTTTAAATGTCTTGGCCGGCACTATTAATAAATGTGCAACAGTGTAGAGTAGGGAAAAAGATGTAAATATATTTCGGCTCCCTGTGGTGTCAGCAGAATTTATGAGGTGCAGGCGGTAACAGCGTGCAGTACAAGGATTAGTGTGCAAGATGGCGCTGCCTTGTTGTGCAGAGGATTGGGACAGGGGCTTCGCCTCAGAACTGGCTCCTTTCCCGCTTCTCAGGTCTCCGCTGCCCGCCACTACCTCGCCGACGGCTCCCAAGGGTCTGCACCGTAGCTAACACGCTGGTGAGTGCACTCACTCAGGAAACCGCTACGGGGAAGGAGATCATTGTTGGGGCCACAGTTGTTCCCGTGCACCTGCCGAGCAGGGGGGACCCAACAAAGTACCTTATGGTTGCGAGTGTGGCAGTCTTCCTCCAGGCGGGTGAGCCGTGGGTCCAGGGGGGCAATCTGGCTTCTGCATGGCCTCGGTGAGGAGCACTGAGCCTAGGTACAGGAATCCCTGTAGCAGCAGACGCGTGGCAGTAGGCTGCAACTCAGTCTGCAGGCCCTCGTGTGGTGTGTCTGGGGGCTCTGATCTTCGATGTCCTGCCAGTGATCTCCGGGGCTAATGATCACAGGTGTCTCCCAGATGGTGATTGAGGTAAAGCACCAGGGGCTGGAACCGGACATCGGTCTGCTCAGGCCATCAAGGAGGTGGCCAGGACAGGGAGTAGGGAGGAACATAGAAGCAGGGGGCAGGAATAGCCCCCCGGGAAGGAGCTGACTCATGTGGAGCTGGTAATGCCCTCCTGACTCAGTTGTATTTCATGATTTAGACATCAGAAACACTTGGGGGACCCCTTGCCTGAATGCAGCAGACATGCTGCATTCTGTGCTGCCTTTAGATTGAAATCTTTGGGGGGGGGGGTGACAGGTCCTCTTTAATCGTCTGATGGTTAAGTTGCAACCCATTGCTTGTAGAATCTTTTTCTTTTTCCATTCTGCCCTTATAAAAAAAATATATAATTAAGGTGGATTTTGAGGAGGATCGGGAGTGTGAGGTAGAGAACATTCCTGGTTCCAGGTGAGTCAGGTGCCATCTACAGTCTCTTGTGAATTGGAATGGTTACTGTCCTAATGAACACTGATCATGATGGAGGATGTTGCAGGCAGCAGAACGTTCTCTACAGCGTCTCCAGACTCTCATATTTGTCATGTGCTCAGTGTGAACCTGCTCTCATTCATGAAGAGCACAGGGAGCCAGTGTCGAACCTGCCAGTCTATTACCCTGCACAGGGTTCGGCTGTAAGCATAACACCCAATTGTGGGACATTGGGCATTGGACCCTCATACCACCCTCATGGAGTCTGTTTCAGACACATGCATATTAATGGCCAGCTGGAGATCATTTTGCAATGCTAGGGCACTGCTCCTCTTGTTTCTCCTTGTTGTCCTACTACGACCCATTTCACATCTCCTGGTGTACTGACATCTACTCCATGCTCTGGACACAGTGCTGAAAGACACCGCTAACCTTCTTGCCAAAGCTCAAATTAATATACAATCCCAGATGCTTTGCACTACCTGAGCAACTTCTGTGGGTTGTCCTAATGCCAACTCTAGGGGTGAGAGCAATGACGAAATACAAAAGTGACCAAAACAATAGTTAAAAAGACTAAGAACAGAGCAATGGTCTGTGGTCACCACCTGACCTGCAGAACCGCTCCTTAATATGGAGTGTCTTGCTAATTGTCTAGAATTTCTACCACTTGTCTGTATCATGTGCAAAACAGCAGGAGAAATTGATTCACAATCAGCGTTACTTCAAAACTGGACAGGTTGATTTCACGGAAGTGTGAGTGACCTGGAGTTACATTGTGTTGGATCAAGTGTTCCCGTTAATTTTTGAGCAGTGTAACAGGGAGATGTAAAGGCCACTTTACACGGCCCAATATCGTTACGATATTGGATACAACAGCACGGGAGCGCGCATGTTTTTGGCACTAGTCCAAGATCGCATAGGAGATGTTACACAGGGAGATAGTGGCAGGCTACTCAACTGCGATGTCTACGCCCCCTCCTTCGCACTGTGTACGAACGAACCAGGGAACAACCATTTAACATGGGAGTGAATAGGGGAAGTTGTGCTCCAAATCGTAGTCACACAGCACGATCCTGCCACATCGTCCATCCAATATTGGCCAGTTGGAGAGCCTGCACAATTCCCCAACGATCTCGTTTTGGCATCGTTCTTGTATCGCATTGGTCATTTACACCACACAATACACGAACGATATCGGCGGCAACGGCTGAACCACGTGACTTTTTATCGTTGTTGGACAACGATATCGGACGTGTAAAGCGGCCTTTAATGTTGGATTACCATTTGGTCCAGCAGATGTGTCCCTGTATGCCTCCACTGGCACATAGGTGATTATAAATGCTGGGGCGTGAATGCTTTTATCTTGTGTAGCTCTGGTGAGACCCTTCATAATATTTCATCTACCAAATATTACGGTCAGACCACATAAATACGGTCATTCTGTAATACAACCTTTTCTTCCCCCGAAAAAAGTGTCATGATCCAATTGTATAAAGTTTCTTTATCCTTTTTATTTGACGTTTTGTTATTAAACTTTTGTAGCTTTTTTTAAGCACGATGCTTCTTTTCTATAAGTTAATACGTTTCTTCTTCATTGGTCTAACATAACCCTTGATCTTGATGAGAGAAAATAGCTTGGGTATGTTACCTGGTAGATAGAGTACAACTAGTGAACGGTTTACGAACTTGGGAAAACTGGGTGTACATATCTACCAGTGTTGCCCTGGGTAGGCGTCTCGATGGCCTGGCAAAATGGCAAGTAGTGGCAGCGTAAAATGTAGCCCAAATACGGGGACTGTTTGCTGACCTATAGCAATAGGTGAGTGGACGAGTGACTGGGAAATGAAGTGCCCCTTTATGGTGGGTTTACACGTCGCGATATCGGGCCGATATCGTAACCAACGACGCGGGAGCGCGCTTTTTCCGCCATCGCATCGCTGGTTTACACTGCCCGATATCGGGATACAACGTCCCAACGATGTGTACGCCCACCAACCCAGGAACGACCATTTAACATGGGAGTGAACGGGTGACGTGAGCGTACACATCGGAGTTGGGCTGTTACACGGTACGATGCGGCTACAACGGCCATCCGATATCGGGGAGTTGAATAGCACGCTCATTCAACCCCGATATCGTTTTGGCATCGTTCCAGCATCGCGTTGTACGTTCAAACCGTACAACGTGCGAACGATATCAGGTCCAACTCCCGAACCACGTGACTTTTGGTCGGAGTTGGACGCCGATATCGCAACGTGAAAACCCACCATTAGGGTATGTGCGCACTGGCCGGGTTTGGGTCGGTTTAGATGTGTAAACCGCCGGTCGGTTTACATAAATTTCATGTAAATTTATGTTAATCCAAACCGGCGTTTGGATTAACATTAAAACCTATGTAAACCGACACCCGGTGTGCACACACCGGCGGTTTACACATGCTCATCCGTTGCTAAACCGCAGGGTTCCCAGCGGGTTAGCAAAGAATGAGCATGTTCTATAAACCGGCCGGTTCTGCAGCGGCTGCAAGCAGAATCATGTACTGCTTCCAGCCGCTGCAGAACCGCCGGCGCTAACCCGCTGGCCACCCGCCCGGCACCCGCCGCACATACCCGCCAGGATGCCGGTGGACGGCTCCGGAGCTTCCTGGCGGGTCCGCCCAGCCGCCGCCGACCAACCCGCCGGTAAGTGTGCACTTACCCTTATTGTTGCATCGGGGGTATGTGTGTCATGAGCAAAAGTTGTTTATGACACAGTAACGGTAGTGGTGTTCTCGACATGGATTAATTGGAAATTCGCTCATCTCTATTTCCTGATCATTATTTAGTGTTGAGAAATATTTTTCCTTTCTATTCTAAACCTGTCACTTTAATTTGATTGTAACTGTTGAATTTTTTTTCTAGAAAATTTGCTATTAATTATTATTATTAATATAAGAAGCAAGTAAATTGCTATATTCATTTGTGTGTTTTTAGATGTTGAAGAAGATATGATTTCCGGGAATAACGTTTCCCACATTCTGAACATGAAAATGGTTTCTCCCCTGTGTGAATTCTTTGATGTGTAAGGAATTTTGATTCATGGTTAAAACATTTCTCACAGAAAAATAACTTCTCCCCTCTATGGACTTTCTGATGTGTAAGCAAATGTGCTTTTTGGCAAAAACATTTCCCACATTCTGAACAGAAAAATTGCTACTGCCCTGTGTGAGTTTTCTGATGTGTAAGGAAACATGATTTACGGTTGAAACGTTTCCCACATTCTAGACATGAAAACGGCTTCTCCCCCGTGTGAATTTTCTGATGTGTACGGAAATATGATTGATGTCTAAAACATTTCCCACATTCTGAACATGAAAATGGCTTCTCCCCTGTGTGAATTTTATAATGTGTAAGCAAAGTTCCTTTATGGCTAAAACATTTCCCACATTCTGAACAGAAAAATAACTTCTCCCCTGTGTGAGTTCTCTGATGTCTAAGCAAATTTCCTTTATCGCTAAAACATTTCTCACATTCTGAACACGAAAATTGCTTTTCCCCTGTGTGAATTCTCTGATGTGTAAGTAAATGTGATTTACGATTAAAGCATTTCCCACATTCTGTACATGAGAATGGCTTCTCCCCTGTGTGAATTCTCTGATGTGTAAGTAAATGTGATTTACGATTAAAACATTTCCCACATTCTGAACATGAAAATGGCTTTTCCCCTGTGTGAATTCTTTGATGTGTAAGTAAATGTGATTTACAATTAAAACATTTCCTACATTCTGAACATGAAAATTGCTTCTCCCCTGTGTGAATTCTCTGATGTCTAAGCAAATTTGATTTCCAATTAAAACATTTCCCACATTCTGTACATGAAAACAGTTTCTTCCCTGCAGACACTGTCTGATGATCTACATCCATTCTGTGGCTTTCATTTTGATTATCAGTCTGTGATGAATCAGAAGAGAGGACCTGTTGAAAAGGCTGAGATGAATGATTTTTGCTCTGAAGGTCTGGAGGTATAGCTGGAATAACGTCACGCTCTTCATGGGTATCTGGTTTGATACCACAGTCATCTGCAAATAATTAAAATTATTTTATCTTTCAATAACAGTTCCTTACATTTGAAAAGATTCTGTTAACATATTTCTCTACAAATCAAAGTGTGGAGGATGGATTATATCTTATCTATTAATTTTAGTTTTTATACTCATATAGCATTAAATGAAACAATAAGTTTTTTCTGTATTCAGGTACGTATCCAATATCTTCTCTCCGTCTTTGAGTCACCCCCCCCCCCCCTCCTCCATCTCTCTCTCTCTCACTACCTTTCTTCTCTCTCTCTCTCTCTTCTTCATCCTTCTCTTCTCTTTTTCTCTCTCTTCTTTCTCTCTCTCTCTTCTATCTATCTGTCTCTCTCTCCTTCTTTCTTTTCTTCTTCTCTCTTTGTCCCTCCCCCCCCCCCCCCCATCTATTTCTTTCTTTTCTTCTTTCCCATTATGAATCTGTGAACAAGGAGCTGTTTTGTAAACAAAGTGTTTTTCAGATGTGTGAAGAGAAGATACAATGTGCAGAGGTGCCCAGGAAACTAAGGAGCTGATTGGTCACTACTGTGCCGGTGCCAGGTTATACCATGGGAAGCTAGAGATATCCTGCATACCAGAGGCCAAGAGAAGACATCATGACGTGATGAAGGATGGACTCAGCACAGAAGACAAAAGACTAATTATTACTAACAGAGATAGATGTATTAGCCTAACCCCACCTAACTCCCATCTAATCCCACCTTGTCCTGGCCATTTCACGCCTAGTCTCTAGACTATAAAATGCTGTGTACCCGGAAATAAAGGGCAGTTGCTGTGACCATTGCCATTGCTTAATAAAGCAACGAACATATTATAAGTTTGAACTGGACTCTCAGTCTGATTTACTCTTATCTGGTACCATATGTTCATAGTCTAATTTGGAGTGACTGGTGAAGGAGTGTATTGTCGCAACGACCCCGACAAAAGTATAACGCAAATGTTACCTGAGTAAGACAAAACCCTTGGTATTAGACCCCTAATATACTATCAACAGAAAAGTGGCAGGCAATCAAGAGAGGATTAAAAATCAGCTTAGATTAGATTACAATATTCAGCAATAGATAAAAATACACTCCATAAAAAACATTTAAGATGGTTAGGACTTATTCAGGTCTGATCCAGGTGTCCCATTCCTTTGTCGTTTTTGTGATTACATTTATCTCTTTTGGGCTGCTTTCACACTGGGTTTTTTTCAAAAATGCTGCAGATACTGTAAAAAAACCGCATTTGCCACATAATGGCCGCACTTGCGGCAAACTTGCAGCAAGCCCCATGCATTGTGTATGTCATCAGCTCCTGGCTTCAGCCTATTAGAAAGCAGCACACCCTACTAAAACCTTCATTTTACTGCTGGAATCAGATATAGCTTGTGCTCCCCTGGTTAGATCTAGTTGCTCTCCTGCTCTGTATTGGCGTTTCCCTTTTACATTTGTCTGTTTTTTACGCTACTCCTGCCTGACTATTTGGTACCTTGCTGTCGTTTTTCTTTTGACCCAACTACTCTAGCGCAACCTTATTTTGTCCTTTTTGTGTCCTAAATTTGTCCCTGATTGCAAGTATTTTTGTCTCTGGTTCAAACATCTGGATGGCAGCAATCTTCTTGCCCATGCTGTAAATCCAGATCCCTGGATAGAGGTTAATGGGTGTCTGGGTTTCTCAGGATCCTGTCACACAGAGAGGCTTGTGCCATGTCTGTCCGAGATTGCCGTTTTGAGTCTGTGGCCTCAGACAGACGTCACACTGTGTATGACCCGGCCTCTCTTCTCCAACTTAACTACATTACAACTGAGACCGGGTGGCTTTCTGCAGCAAATAAAGCTCTATTTCCATTGGAGCATTGAAACTTTGCGATCAAGATGTGTAAATCATAAAAGGTCCAACAAGTTTTTTTTAATTCAGCAAATCTCACTGTAGGCAAAATACGTATCAATAAACTTGGAGGACAAAATCCAAAAAAATTCAACCAACAGATCTGCATAATCTGAGACTTCTCTGCATTCAGTGATTATTACTCACCTGGGCGGTGATCTATAGGGATCTCCTCTGTCCTCCGCTCATCACCCCTCACATATGTCTCTGTAGTATTAATATGGGGCAGATCATCATCACCCCTCACATATGTCTCTGTAGTATTAATATGGGGCAGATCATCATCACCCCTCACATATGTCTCTGTAGTATTAATATGGGGCAGATCATCATCACCCCTCACATATGTCTCTGTAGTATTAATATGGGGCAGATCATCATCACCCCTCACATATGTCTCTGTAGTATTAATATGGGGCAGATCATCATCACCCCTCACATATGTCTCTGTAGTATTAATATGGGGCAGATCACCATCACCCCTCACATATGTCTCTGTAGTATTAATATGGGGCAGATCATCATCACCCCTCACATATGTCTCTGTAGTATTAATATGGGGCAGATCATCATCACCCCTCACATATGTCTGTGTAGTATTAATATGGGGCAGATCATCATCACCCCTCACATATGTCTGTGTAGTATTAATATGGGTCAGATCATCATCACCCCTCACATAGGTCTCTGTGGTATTAATATGGGGCAGATCATCATCACCCCTCACATATGTCTCTGTAGTATTAATATGGGGCAGATCATCATCACCCCTCACATATGTCTCTATAGTATTAATACGGGGCAGATCATCATCACCCCTCACATAGGTCTCTGTAGTATTAATATGGGGCAGATCTTCACCCTGAAACAAAGATTGTAAAAGTCACAGACAGATGGAGAAGTCCCATCTATGATCAGCTGTAATCTGCCATCTCCACCGTTCTCATTACACAAGTATAAAACATAGAATACTGGAGGATAAAACAAGACTGAGCACAAGACCTTCACAGCCGTCTACACATCATAGGGAGATCTCATCACACCTTCTCTCCATCTACCTGATGATCCGGAGGAACATCGGGATCTTCTTGTTTACAGTCCTGTGGGAGAAGAGGACGGGGACATCTCTCTGGTGTTGTCCTCTTACTGGATAGACCTGGAGGAGACACATACAGGACTGAATTCATTCTTTCCATACAGATCATTATAGGCCGTGTGTATTTAGTCCTGTCTATTACCTGGTGATGTGAGGGGCGGCCGGGGAACCTCCATCATGACTATGTCCTTGTACAGATCTTTGTGTCCTTCTAAATACTCCCACTCCTCCATGGAGAAATAGACGGTGACGTCCTGACACCTTATAGGAACCTGACACATACAATGATACCATTGTCATCTTTCCCCGATCCCTTCATAGCGTTACTGTATAATGTCCCAGCAGCAGCATTCCCAGCAGTGTCACCTCTCCAGTCAGCAGCTCAATCATCTTGTAGGTGAGTTGTAGGATCTTCTGGTCATTGATGTCCTCATGTATCAGGGGGTGAGGTGGAGGCCCCGTGATTGGGCTCAGGGCTCTTCCCTCAGACACAGGGTCCTGACAGCACAGATCACTAGAGCTCTTCACTACTGTGTAATCCTGGTTATGGAGAGACACATTAATAAATCTCCAGTCTCCAGACATTTCCAGAGTCCTCACCTCTCCAGTTCTGTCATCTGTTATTCTGTCCATAGATAAGAATGATGTCATGTGACATTGTCATCACAATCTCTCACCTCTCCAGTAACAAGGAAGAGGATCTCTAGGGTGAGGTGGAAGATCCTCTCCGACATCTTGTCCCTGTCTCTGTCCATCCTTGATGGTCAATCAGGAGAATTCTCTTCTATAGAAGATCTGAGAGGATCCGAGATTGTAGAGACCTGAATGGGGGAAGAGGAAATGCTCTGTGCTTACAGGACCTGTGATGATGTCACATGAGGGGAGGAGTCAGGGGTCACATGATCAGCTCCTCTGTAGGTGGAGTACGGAGCGGAGCCGAGTGTGTACGAGCGGTGTACGGAGCGGAGCGGAGCGTGTACAAGGTGTACGGAGCGGAGCCGAGTGTGTACGGAGCAGAGTCGCATGTGTACGAGGTGTACGGAGCAGAGCCGAGTGTGTACGAGGTGTACGGAGCGGAGCAGAGTGTGTACGAGGTGTACGGAGCGGAGCCGAGTGTGTACGAGGTGTACGGAGCAGAGCCGAGTGTGTACGAGGTGTACGGAGCGGAGCAGAGTGTGTACGAGGTGTACGGAGCGGAGCCGAGTGTGTACGAGGTGTACGGAGCAGAGGCGAGTGTGTACGAGGTGTACGGAGCAGAGCCGAGTGTGTACGAGGTGTACGGAGCAGAGCTGAGTGTGTACAAGGTGTACGGAGCGGAGCCGAGTGTGTACGGAGCAGAGTCGCATGTGTACGAGGTGTACGGAGCAGAGCCGAGTGTGTACGAGGTGTACGGAGTGGAGCCGAGTGTGTACGAGGTGTACGGAGCAGAGCCGAGTGTGTACGAGGTGTACGGAGCAGAGCCGACTGTGTACGAGATGTACAGAGCAGAGCCGAGTGTGTACGAGGTGTACAGAGCGGAGCCATGTGTGTACGAGGTGTACGGAGCAGAGCCATGTGTGTACGAGGTGTACGGAGCAGAGCCGAGTGTGTACGAGGTGTACGGAGCGGAGCCGAGTGTGTACGAGGTGTACGGAGCAGAGCCGAGTGTGTACAAGGTGTACGGAGCGGAGCCGAGTGTGTACAAGGTGAACGGAGTAGAGCCGAGTGTATACGAGGTGTACGGAGCAGAGCCGAGTGTATACGAGGTGTACGGAGCGGAGCCGAGTGTGTACGAGGTGTACGGAGCGGAGCCGAGTGTGTACGAGGTGTACGGAGCGGAGCCGAGTGTGTACGAGGTGTACGGAGCAGAGCCGAGTGTGTACGAGGTGTACGGAGCGGAGCCGTGTGTGTACGAGGTGTACGGAGCGGAGCCGAGTGTGTACGAGGTGTACGGAGTGGAGCTATGTGTACGAGGTGAACGAAGCATAGCCGCATGTGTACGAGATGCACAAAACGGACACACCTCTGTACAAGGTGTGGAAACATGGGGATTAGTGGGTGCTTTTGTCCACTGGACCGGCTGCGTATAGAAAGACCGCATGGACCAGGGCTCATCCCAACTGAATGCCCGATTTCCTTACCTGTGGGCCGAACACTACTCAGACAACACAGGGTGAGGGAACCACACAATGGTAAGACTTTATTGGAACCCCAATAACAATCAAAAGCATATAACACATACCAAGCAAAACACACAATGTAACAGGCAACAGAGTCTCGCCCTTCCACTGGCTCACCGGGGATTAGAAACTTCAGAGCTTCCAGGGCCACTTACTCCAATCCAGCAGCACCCCACTTTTTTTGGGCACCCAATGAGAAAGGCATAGTGGCAGCTTAGGAAGCTGACCGAGTACACTAAAGCCTGGAGCCAGGAGACCGAATTGTCCCAACCTGGGTATCTTCCTTACATAGTCTCTGATATTTTAGCCGAATTCTACAATCCTATACTGAACTCCTGCAGAATATAATGCAGTTTTGGTGCTCCTCTAGTCACATCCGAAGCTCCTAGACTTAGGTCACATAGCATATGAACAAGTGGTGACTGAAGCAGTTCTTTTTATACCCCAAGCCTTCACCTCAGGATATATGGTGTTCTTACTGGATTGGTGGGATAAGGCAGTTCACTTATTGGTCGGCATTTCAATCCGACTGCATAATTCTTCTCTGAAAGATGTAGACAAAGGGGATGAGGTAATTTATATTTAATTAGCAATCCACACACTAGGACAATGGGACTCCGAGCAAACAATGACTTAACAAACATGAGTTAACAAACAAATGACCAATACGTCTGGCCAATTAAAAACATTAACCCACGACAAGACTTGAAAAAGGCTGTGTCATCACAATAATTCATGTTGAAGATAAGATACAAATAGAGTTACATGTGCTGTAATGCAGTACCAGTTCCGAGGCGAGTTTCAGCAGGCGTGCCTTCTACTGGGGGAGCGGCCATAATATATAACCTGGCTGAAAGTTTATTGTTAGGAAAAACAATAGCAAAGGACGATACAAAGGGGCACTATTAGAGGCTGCAACAGTTACCTCTTGACTACCGATGTTCCGTCACAGACTCACTTGTCCTTGGACTCTGCCACCGACTTGCCTAGCTCAGGTGGTAATACAGTAGTGTGGGTGGTGGTGGTCCGTTTTTTAGCAAAATGGTTCCGGGAGTGTGAGGTAGAGAGAATTCCTAATTCCAGGTAAGTCAGGCGCCATCTACAGCATCTTGTGAATTTGTAATGGTTACGGTCCTGTAAAAAACTCCTGGGTTGATTCGGAGGATCTTCATGTGGATCGCCTGGTGAGGGAGTTCTACCAGCAATGTGACATGGTGGAAGCTTCTGGGAGTCCAGTAGCCCATCATGGAAGGAGGGAACTGTCATGGTTCGGTTTGGGGATTTGATCTGGTGACCTATTTCATGGTTGGTTCCTCTGTCTGCTGCGCTCTTGCCTTTTTCTTCCCTATCCAAATGCTGATGGTTCCTATTATCTTTGTTCTCTCTTCTTAGTTCACTAATCTTCAAGTATTTCTTATTTCCCTGTTATGGTTTGCCCCATCACATTTTGGTTGGATTACATATGTTCAACATTCACTGCACTTCCTTGCTGGCTATATCTCCAGGTGGACTTGTTTCAAGGAGTTCCAGCCCTACAGGCTCAGGGGTTTCCCTTTTGGTAAACATCGCATGAGTGCCTGCTATGAGTCTGCTTTCCTTCACAGTTCCTATTGCCTTCACCTTATATCAAGAGTTTTATTTCTCTCACTCTGGGCTTTAGTGACCTCCTACGCACTTTCTTTTCCCATTTTAGGCACTGTGTGACTGTCTCTCCTCTGATCCCTCACAAGATACAGGAAACCTGTTGAAAGCCTTTTAGGGAGTCAGATCTGAGGTGATGTTGTTAGTTGTGTGGCTAGGGTTTTACTAATCTGTACAGGGACCAGTTGGATTCTGGGCATAGGTGTTTCTTCTCTCTGTAGAAGGTCTTTCCCCTTTTCCAATACCTGTGTTCAGGGCCGGCTCCAAGTTTTTGTGGGCCCCGGGCGAAACAGTCTCCGTGGGCCCTTTAACACAGACCACAATTCATGAATTTAATATAAAAGCTGTGGGCTGTGGATATATAATATATATATAGGCTCCTCGTTGTGCTGTATATATAATATTGAGCATGTGCAGGGCTGCCTATATAAAATATGGAGGCTGATGGACTGTGTATATAATATGGAAATGGCTAGGCTGTATATATAATATAGAGGCTGCTGCTGGGCTGTATATATAATATGGATTCTGCGCGCTGCATATATTTAGAGGCCGTGCTGGGCTGAATATATTATTTGGATGCAGTGGCAGCTCAGCAACAGCCTCCAAATAATATATACAGTCCAGCATAGCCCCCAAATAATAAATATAGCCTGCATCCTCTATATTATATATACAGCAAAGCACAGCCTCCATATTATATATAAAGCACATCATCCAAATACTATATACAGAACAGAAACAGTCTCCAGATAATTATATATAGCCCAGCACAGCCTCCAAATATATACAGCAGAGCCTCCAAATAATATATATGGCACAGCCTCCATTTTATATATACAGCACAGCCTCCATTTTATATATACAGCACAGCCTCCAAATAATATATATTACATTTTATATATACATCACAGCCTCCAAATAATACATACAGCACAGCCTCCATATTATATAAACAGCAAAGCCTCCATATAGCCCAGCGGCAGCCTCCATATAGCCCAGAAGCAACCTCCAAATATAGCCCAGCACAGCCTCCATATAGCCCAGTACAGCCTCCATATAGACCAGCAGTAGCCTCCATATAGCCCAGCACAGCCTCCAAAGACCAGCAACAACCTCTATATAGCCCAGCACTGCCTCCATATAGCCCAGCACTGCCTCCATATAGCCCAGCACAGCCTCCATATAACCTAGCAGCAGCCACTATAGCCCAGCAGCAGCCTCTATAGCTTAGAACAGAACAGCCTCCATAGCCTGAAGCAGCCTCCATAAAGCTCAGCTCAGCCTTTATAGCCCACAGTTGTACAGATCCAAGTAACGTGATAGCGGGGAAAGCTGCCGTGGGGATGGACCGGCATCCATCTGTGATTCAGGCGGGGAGCCCACTGATGGAGAGGCGGGTTGGCGACGTGGGTTCTTAGAATGTTTAGGTGGTTTTGGAGCGGTCTTGCCTTTGCACATTGTGGATGATGATTGTGTGCTGGGCGGTGGGGGCTCTTGTGGGGTGGTGAGTTCCTTTCTTTGGGTTACTATTATATATTTGTCTATTATAATTCCCTGGTGGCAGGGAGAAGTAGCAGTTCATCGGGCAGCAGATGGGGTTAGCCGGTTGCCAGGTTATTGACCGCAGTGGGATAGAGGATAGGAAGATTGTTGTAGTCTGATTATTGTATCATAGTCTTGGTTAGTGGGGGCAAGGTGGATAAAAAGTGTTTGCGTTGGTAGCGGTCTGCGTATTTGGAGATGGAGTTTAGCCTTTTAATGACCAGTGACTATACCCGTCGTGGCCTTGAACTGTCACTGTGTGTAGACACTGGTCGGAGAAACGATGAAAGCATCATCCTAGACCTACTAGTAACACGAAGTCCAATATGTCATGAGACATCAGTCTTGGAGTCACTGAGATATGTTGAAGCGTTTCAGAGTTATTATCTCAAAGTGACACTGGTCTGAATTGCAAAATGAGGTTTGGCCCCCGAGGGGTTAGGATGGGATCTACAGGAGCTTGTGGGGTGCAGCAGAGGTCAGCAGATGGCACCCATGGGTAGATTCCTGCTGTTTGGTCTATTCTGGCAGCAGCCAGCAGGTGTCACTCTGCTTTATGGAGGGGTTATGCTCTCGGACCTTTCTGACCCCACAGGGCTATCTCCCCACAGGGGGTGTCCCCCTGGTGTCTTGCCTTGCTCAGGGGGGGTCGAGCTGAGTGTGGTTGGGTCAAGGTTTGTGTTATATTGTGTTAGCCTCTGTCTGGGGGAGAGCCTCGGTAGCTTTAGTTGGGGGGGGGGGGGGCGCTACTACAGGCTATTTACCGGGCCTTTACCGGAGAGCAGTTGGGGCCGGCCCTGGGAGTGAGGGCAGTGCTAGTCTCGTCCACAAGTCTTTCTTGTACCCTGTGACCAGTGGGTTGTTACAAGTTGTGTCCCACTCTCCTCCACCAGTATGTTGCCAGTGTAGTATAATGGTGTGGTATTATCGTTAAATGTCTTGGCCGGCACTATTAATAAATGTGCAACAGTCTAGTGTAGGGAACAAGATGTAAATATATTTCGGCTCCCTGTGGTGTCAGCAGAATTTATGAGGTACAGGCGGTAACAGCGTGCAGTACAAGGATTAGTGTGCAAGATGGCGCTGCCTTGTTGTGCAGAGGATTGGGACAGAGGCTTCGTCTCAGAACTGGCTCCTTTCCCGCTTCTCAGGTCTCCGCTGCCCGCTGCTACCTCACCGGCGGCTTCCCTCGGGTCTGCACCGTAGCTAACACGCTGGTGAGTGCACTCACTCAGGACACCGCTACGGGGAAGGAGATCATTGTCGGGTCCACAGTTGTTCCCGTGCACCTGCCGAGCAGGGGGACCCGACAAAGTACCTTATGGTTGCGAGTGTGGCGGGTGAGCCGTGGGTCCGGGGGGCAATCTGGCTTCTGCATGGCCTCGGTGAGGAGCACTGAGCCTAGGTACGGGAATCCCTGTAGCAGCAGACACATGGCAGTAGGCTGCAACTCAGTCTGCAGGCCCTCGTGTGCTGTGTCTGGGGGCTCTGATCTTCCTTGTCCTGCCAGTGATCTCCGGGAATAATGATCACAGGAACATAGAAGCAGGGGGCAGAAATAGCCTCCGGGAAGAACCTAACTCATGTACAGTAGAGCTGGTAATGCCCTCCTGACTCAGTTGTACACATTTTGAAAGGCTGTATTTAATGATTTAGACATCAGAAACACTTGGGGACTCCTTGCCTGAATGCAGCAGATATGCTGCATTCAGTGCTGCCTTTAGATTGAAATCTTTGGGGGGGGACAGGTCCTCTTTAATCGTGTGATGGTTAAGTTGCAACCCATTGCTTGAAGAATCTTTTTCTTTTTCCATTCTGCCCTTTTTAAAAAAAATATATAATTAAGGTGGATTTTGAGGAGGATCGGGAGTGTGAGGTAAAGAATATTCCTGGTTCGAGGTGAGTCAGGTGCCATCTACAGTATCTTGTGACTTGGAATGGTTACTGTCCTACAGAACACTTCTTGGTTGATTCAGAGGATCTTCATGTGGATCACCTGGTGAGGGAATTCTTATCAATTGGATTCAGGTCTGGGGAACGGGCAGGCCAGTCCATAGCATCAATGCCTTCATCATGCAGGGACTGCTGACACACTTCAGCTACATGATCCCTAGCATTGTCACACATCATAAGGAACCCAGTGCCCACTGCACCTGCATATGCTCTAACAATGGGTCTGAAGATTTCATCCCGGTACCTAATGGCAGTCAGGGCTAGCTACCACTAACTAGCACATGGAGTTCTGTGCAGTCCTACAAAGAAATGCTTCCCCACACCATTACTAACCCACTGCCAAACTGATCATGATAGAGGATACTGCAGGCAGCAGAACGTTCTCTACAGCGTCTCCAGACTCTATCACATGTGCTCAGTGTGAACCTGCTCTTATCCATGAAGAGCACAGGGCGCCAGTGTCGAATCAGCCAATCTTAGTGTTCTGTGACAGATGTAAATTACCCTGCACAGTGTTGGGCTGTAAGCACAACACCCTCTTGTGGACATTGAGCCTCATACCACCCTCATGGAGTCTGTTTCAGACACATGCCTATTAATGGCCGGCTGGAGATCATTTTGCAATGTTCTGGCACTGCTCCTCTTGATCCTCCTTGCACAAAGTAGAAGGATGCAGTCCTGCTGCAGGGTTGTTGTCCTACTACGACTCACTTCACGTCTCCTGGTGAACTGGCCTGTCTCCTGGTATCTGCTCCATGGTCTGGACACTGTGCTGACAGACACAGCTAACCTTCTTACCAAAGCTTGAATTAATATACAATCCCAGATGCTTTGCACTACCAGATCAACTTCTGTGGGTTGTAGACACTGCCTAATGCTAACTCTAATGGCCGCTTTACACGTCCCAACATCGTTTCGATATCTATTATATAATCGCGAATCGGAAAAGCGCCCCTCCGCGCGCTACTTCCGATGTCGTCATGTGGATACGAATTTAACATTGGGCGCGAAGCGGCCATTGCGAGTCGCTGGCCCAAATTCGAACCACAAGCTCGGCCACAACCTTAGCGATTTACCGCTCAGGTAGCGCGAGCAATGGCCGCGAGGCTGTGTGGACATGGGGGGAGCTGTGCGGACATGGGGGGGGGGGCGAATTGTGGGGATTTCGGATTGGTCGCCGACCAATCAGAATTCGAGCTCACTGCCCATAGACATGCATTAGCGGTGTGTGTCCGCGATTTTAGGGCCGACAAATAGAACCAGGTCGGCGGCCATAAAATCGCCGACACACCGCTAATGTATTTCAATGGGAACAAATAAATTTAATAATAAAAAAAATAATTAAAAAATATTTAAAAAATAATAAAAAAATAAATAAAAAATAATCAATAATTCAATAAAAATAATAATAAAAAAATTAAATATATGCTAATTATATCAGCCCTTTCAGCGGACCTGAAAGAGAACTGGGTCTCAGCCTAAATAATAAATTTAATAATAAAAAAAAAATTAAAAAATAATTAAATAATAATAAAAAAATAAATAAAAAATAATAAATAATTCAATAAAAATAATAATAAAAAAAATTAAATATATGCTAATAATATCAGCCCTTTCAGCGGACCTGAAAGAGAACTGGGTCTCAGCCTAAATAATAAATTTAATAATAAAAAAAGTAATTAAAAAATAATAAAAAAATACATAAACAATAATAAATAATTCAATAAAAATAATAATAAAAAAAATTAAATATATGCTAATAATATCAGCCCTTTCAGCGGACCTGAAAGAGAACTGGGTCTCAGCCTAAATAATAAATTTAATAATAAAAAAAATAATTAAAAAATAATAAAAAAATAAATTAAAAATAATAAATAATTCAATAAAAATAATAATAAAAAAATTAAATATATGCTAATAATATCAGCCCTTTCAGCGGACCTGAAAGAGAACTGGGTCTCAGCCTAAATAATAAATTTAAGAATAAAAAAAATTATTAAAAAATAATGAAAAAATAAATTAAAAATAATAAATAATTCAATAAAAATAATAATAAAAAAATTTAATATATGCTAATAATATCAGCCTTTTCAGCGGACCTGAAAGAGAACTGGGTCTCAGC
Source organism: Allobates femoralis (assembly GCA_033576535.1). Lineage (NCBI taxonomy): Eukaryota > Metazoa > Chordata > Amphibia > Anura > Aromobatidae > Allobates > Allobates femoralis. The sequence continues at coordinate 499,135,033 of JARQOC010000006.1, forward strand.
CTAAATAATAAATTTAATAATAAAAAAAATAATTAAAAAATAATTAAAAATAAAAATAAAAATAAATAAATAAATAAATAATTAAATAAAAAATAATAATAATAAAAAAAATGCTAATAATAATGATATTACTGCTAATAATAATGCTATTAATGCTAATAATTATGCTATTAATGCTAATAATAATGATATTAATGCTAATAATTATGCTATTCATGCTAATATTAATGCTAATAATAATCATATTAATGCGATTAATAATGCTATTAAGCCTAATAATCATGCTATTTATGCTATTCAAAATGCTATTCATGCTAATAATATTGCTATTAATGCTCTTTATGCTAATACTAATGCTATTAATGCTATTTTTTATGCTATTAATTCTATTATTTATGCTATTAATGCTATTAATAATGCTATTAATAATGCTATTAATCCTATTAATGCTATTAATAATGCTATTCATAATACTATTAATGCTATTAATGCTAATAATAATGCTATTAATGCTATTAATAATGTTATTAATGCTATTATTAATGCTAATAATGTTATTATTAATGCTATTTATGCTAATAATAATGCTATTAATGCTATTAATAATGCTATTAATGCTATTATTTATGCTACTAATGCTAATATTTATCCTATTAATGGTATTATTAATGCTATTAATGCTAATAATAATGCTATTAATGCTATTAATGCTAATAATAATGCTATTAATGCTATTAATAATGTTATTAATGCTATTATTAATGCTAATAATGCTATTATTAATGCTATTAATGCTATTAATAATGATATTAATTATGCTATTAATGCTAATATTTATCCTATTAATGCTATTAATGCTATTAATAATGCTATTAATGCTAATATTTATCCTATTAATGCTATTAATAATGCTATTAATGCTATTAATTATGCTATTATTGCTATTAATGCTAATATTTATCCTATTCATGGTATTATTAATGCTATTAATGCTAATAATAATGCTATTAATGCTATTAATGCTAATAATAATGCTATTAATGCTATTAATAATGTTATATAATGCTATTATTAATGCTAATAATGCTATTATTAATGCTATTAATGCTAATAATAATGTTATTAATGCTATTAATAATGCTATTAATGCTATTAAATTATGCTATTAATGCTAATATATTTATCCTCTTAATGCTATTAATGCTATTATTGTTATTAATAATGCTATTAATGCTATTAATGATGCTATTAATGCTATTAATGCTAATATTTATCCTATTCATGGTATTATTAATGCTATTAATGGTAATAATAATGCTATTAATGCTAATAATAATGCTATTAATGCTATTAATAATGTTATTAATGCTATTATTAATGCTAATAATGCTATTATTAATGCTATTAATGCTAATAATAATACGATTAATGCTATTAATAATGCTATTAATGCTAATATTTATCCTATTAATGCTATTAATGCTAATAATAATGCTATTAATGCTATTAATAATGCTATTAATGCTATTAATGCTAATATTTATCCTATTAATGGCATTATTAATGCTATTAATGCTAATATATAATGCTATTAATGCTATTAATAATGTTATTAATGCTATTATTAATGCTAATAATGCTATTATTAATGCTATTAATGCTAATAATAATGCTATTAATGCTATTAATAATGCTATTAATTATGCTATTAATGCTAATATTTATCCTATTAATGCTATTAATGCTATTAATAATGCTATTAATGCTAATATTTATCCTACTAATGCTATTAATGCTATTAATTATGCTATTATTGCTATTAATGCTAATTATTTATCCTATTCATGGTATTAATAATGCTATTAATGCTATTAATTATGCTATTATTGCTATTAATGCTAAATATTTATCCTATTCATGGTATTATTAATGCTATTAATGCTAATAATAATGCTATTAATGCTAATAATAATGCTATTAATAATGTTATTAATGCTATTATTAATGCTAATAATGCTATTGTTAATGCTATTAATGCTAATAATAATGTTATTAATGCTATTAATAATGCTATTAATTATGCTATTAATGCTAATATTTATCCTATTAATGCTATTAATGTATTATAATTATGCTATTAATGCTATTAATGCTAATATTTATCCTATTCATGGTATTATTAATGCTATTAATGCTAATAATAATGCTATTAATGCTATTAATGCTAATAATAATGCGATTAATGCTATTAATAATGCTATTAATGTTATTAATTATGCTATTAATGCTATTAATGCTAATATTTATCCTATTAATGGCATTATTAATGCTATTAATAATGCTATTAATGCTATTAATAATGTTATTAATGCTATTATTAATGCTATTAATGCTATTAATAATGCTATTAATTATGCTATTAATGCTATTAATGCTAATATTTATGCTATTAATGCTATTAATAATGCTATTAATGCTATTAATAATGTTATTAATGCTATTATTAATGCTATTATTAATGCTATTAATGCTAATAATAATGCTATTAATGCTATTAATAATGTTATTAATGCTAATATTAATGCTAATAATGCTATTATTAATGCTATTAATGCTAATAATAATGCTATTAATGCTATTAATAATGTTATTAATGCTATTATTAATGCTAATAATGCTATTAATAATGCTATTAATGCTAATAATAATGCTATTAATGCTATTAATACTGTTATTAATGCTCATAATACTGCTAATAATGCTATTAATACTGCTATTACTGCTAATAATAATGCTATGGCTTATATTATTGCTATTGATGATGCGATTATTATTTAAAAATCTTTAAAAAAAACAATAAACATATTTTAGATACCCGATGCATTTGCATCAGGCTAACAGCTATAACTACTATAATCAAATTAATGCACGTTCTAGAATCCCGATGCATTTGCATCGGGCTCACAGCTAGTTATATATAACGGCACGGGAGCGCGCACTTTTTTGGCTGAAATCCAAGATCGCATAGGAGATGTCACACCGGGAGATATCGGCAGGCAACACAACTGCGATGTGTACACCTCCTCGTATGAGCGACCCAGGAAAGACCATTTAACATGGGAGAGAACAGGGGAAGTTGTTCTCCAAGTCGGTGTCGGGCTGTCACACAACACGATCCTGCCGGATCGTCCATCCAATATCAAGCAGTTGGAGAGCCTGCACAATTCCCCAACGATATCGCATTGACATCGTTCTTGTATCGCATTGCACATTCACACCACACAACGCACGAACGATATCGGGGCCAACGCACGAACCACGTGACTTTTTATCGAAGTTGGACGACGATATCGGGACGTGTAAAGTGGCCATAAGGGTGAGAGCAATGACGAAATACAAAAGTGACCAAAACAATAGTTAAAAAGACTGAGAACAGAGCAATGATCCGTGGTCACCACCTGCAGAATCGCTCCTTAATAGGGGGTGTCTTGTAATTGTCTAGAATTTCTACCACTTGTCTGTATCATGTGCAAAACAGCAGGAGATATTGATTCACAATCATCGTTACTTCATAACTGGACAGGATGATTCCACAGACGTGTGAGTGACCTGGAGTTACATTGTGTTGGATCAAGTGTTCCCGTTAATTTTTGAGCAGTGTAACAGGGAGATCTTAATGTTGGATAACCATTTGGCCCAGCAGATGTGTCCCTGTATGTCTCCACTGGCACATAGGTGATTATAAATGCTGGGGCGTGAATGCTTTTATCTTGTGCAGCTCTGGCGAGTCCCTTTATAATATTTCATCTACCAAATAGATGAATATGGTCATTCTGTAATATAACCTTTTCTTCCCCCGAAAAAAGTGTCATGATCCAATCGTATAGTTTCTTTATCCTTTTTATTTGACTGTTTTAATAATATCTTTTTGTTATTAAACTTTTGTAGCTTTTTTTAAGCGCGGTGCTTCTTTTCTATAAGTTAATACATTTGTTCTTCATTGATCTAACATAACCCATGATCTTGATGAGAGAAAACAGCTTGGTTATGTTACCTGGTAGATAGAGTACAACTAGTCAACTGTTTACGAACTTGGGAAAACTGGGTGTGCATGTCTACCTGTGTTGCCCTGGGCATAATGTTTCCCACATTCTGAACATAACAATGGCTTCTCCCCTTTGTGAATTTTGATGTGTAAGGAATTTTGCTTCATGGTTAAAACATTTCTCACATTATGAACAGGAAAATAACTTCTCCCCTATATGGACTTTCTGATGTGTAAGCAAATGTGTTTTTTGGCTAAAACATTTCCCACATTCTGAACAGAAAAAGGGCTACTGCCCTGTGTGAGTTTTCTGATGTGTAAGAAAATATGATTTACGGTTGAAACGTTTCCCACATTCTGAACATGAAAATGGCTTCTCCCCTGTGTGAATTTTCTGATGTGTACGGAATTTTGCTTCATGGTTAAAACATTTCTCACATTATGAACAGGAAAATAACTCCTCCCCTATATGGACTTTCTGATGTGTAAGCAAATGTGTTTTTTGGCTAAAACATTTCCCACATTCTGAACAGAAAAAGGGCTACTGCCCTGTGTGAGTTTTCTGATGTGTAAGGAAATATGATTTACGGTTGAAACGTTTCCCACATTCTGAACATGAAAATGGCTTCTCCCCCGTGTGAATTTTCTGATGTGTACGGAAATAGGATTGATGTCTAAAACATTTCCCGCATTCTGAACATGAAAATGGCTTCTCCCCTGTGTGAATTTTATAATGTGTAAGCAAAGTTCCTTTATGGCTAAAACATTTCCCACATTCTGAACAGAAAAATAACTTCTCCCCTGTGTGAGTTCTCTGATGTCTAAGCAAATTTCCTTTATCGCTAAAACATTTCTCACATTCTGAACACGAAAATTGCTTCTCCCCTGTGTGAATTCTCTGATGTGTAAGCAAATGTGATTTACGATTAAAGCATTTCCCACATTCTGTACATGAGAATGGCTTCTCCCCCGTGTGAATTCTCTGATGTGTAAGTAAATGTGATTTATGGTTAAACCACTTCCCACATTCTGAACATGAAAAAGGTTTCTCCCCTGTGTGAATTCTCTGATGTCTAAGCAAATATGATTTACAATTAAAACATCTCCCACATTCTGAACATGAAAATGGCTTTTCCCCTGTGTGAATTCTTTGATGTGTAAGTAAATGTGATTTATGGTTAAAACATTTCCCACATTCTGAACATGAAAATGGCTTCTCCCCTGTGTGAATTCTCTGATGTCTAAGCAAATTTGATTTACAATTAAAACATTTCCCACATTCTGTACATGTAAACAGTTTCTTCCCTGCAGACACTGTTTGATGTTCTACATCCATTCTCTGGCTTTCATTTTGCTTATCAGTCTGTGATGAATCAGAAGAGAGGACCTGTTGAAAAGGCTGAGATGACTGATTATTGCTCTGCAGGGCTGGAGGTATAGCTGGAATAACGGCATGCTCTTCATGGGTATCTGGTTTGATACCACAGTCATCTGCAAAGAATTAAAATGATTTTATCTTTCAATAACAGTTCCTTACATTTCAAAAGATTCTGTAAACATATTTCTCTACAAATCGAAGTATAACGCAAATGTGACCTGAGTAAGACATTGTTGAGCCACCTAATTACAAAACCCTTTGTATTAGACCCCTAATATACTATCAACAGAAAAGTGGCAGGCAATCAAGAGAGGATTAAAAATCAGCTTTATTAGGCCCTTTCACATAAGCGTTTTTTTTTTTTAAAATCGCGGCAGATGCGGTGAAAAAAAACGCATCTGCCGCCATTACCGCATACCAGCTGCACTTGCGGTACGATTGCGGCACGGTTGCGGCAAGCCCCATACAATGTATAGGCGGGCTTGCGGCAGATGCGGCAAGTGCGGTTTTGGCACTTGCAGCAGGTGCGGCCGAGAAAAAAAAACGCTGCTGACCGCAAGTGCGGCCGTTATGCGGCAAATGCGGCAGCTGCGTTTTTTTTACCTTAACTGCCGCATTTTTTAAAAAACCCCAGTGTGAAAGCAGCCTTAGGCCCCTTCCACATCAGCGTTTTACGCTGATCGCGGCAGTTGCGGTGAAAAAAACGCAACTGCCGCGATTACCGCATAACAACCGATTGTGATGTTTGACCACCAGGTTGTTTCACAATTCTCCACTTTTCTGGCCAGCTTTGTCATCGACGTTCGTCTCATGATGGCTGACACTGATATTTCTACTGAAAACTTCAATGGAAAATAAAAAATAGGCCTGTAAGTCGGTCTACTGTGCATGCTCCAGCGCTGTCATTTTTTTAACCAGCCTTCGCAGTATAGTCCGTGGTCATCCTGGTGGAGATCATGCACTAAATGTTCAGGGTCACTTACTGAATTGCATAAATATCCAATCTGTTGTTGCCTGACTTTCTGTGTATCACATCTCCACCAGAGCATGCTCCTGTGACATCTACTGTCATCAGGCACCGCCATATTCACTCTATAAGTGGTGCTGGTTGATAGAGAAGTCATAGCCATAACTCTGGAGCGCGCAAGCTCTGCCCATCCACTAAGGTTAATATGGCTGGGATCTGCAGTACTTTCAGTCGGGGCCATCAGACGCAAGCAAACTTTTCCATCGCACACACGAGGCTCAAACCACATCGCAGCGTGTGACAGCGTGCTCCGACCAGCGTTCAGTCGCGTGATCGCAGGTTGCATGGTGTAAATCCTCAGCTAAAACCTAGCGACGATCGTTCATTGTCTTTTGCACATCGACGCACGTGACATCTGTGTAACGACCGGTTTGATGATGTGATGGGCGGTTGGCGTGAAGAAGCTCCCAACATAGCAAATCTCCAGGCGTTAAGCCAAGCACGCAGCCGCCAAGAAGCAATGCCTAATGGGGATAGCTATAATGGTGGGTTTACACGTCACGATATCGGCGTCCAACTCCGACCAAAAGTCACGTGGTTTGGGAGTTGGACCCGATATCGTTCGCGCGTTGTACGGTTTGAACGTACAACGCGATGCTGGAAACGATGCCAAAACGATATCGGGGTTGAATGAGCATACTATTCAACCGCCCGATATCGGATGGCCGTTGTAGCCGCATCGTCCCGTGTGACAGCCCAACTACGATGTATACGCCCACGTCACCCATTCACTCCCATGTTAACTGGTCGTTCCTGGGTTGGGGGGCGTACACATTGTCGGGACGTTGTATCCCGATATCTAAACCGGCGATGCGACAGCGGGAAAAGTGCGCTCAAAAAGCACGCTCCCGCGCCGTTGGCTCCGATATTGGCCCGATATCGGGACGTGTAAACCCACCATAAGGATTATTTTAATGGTCCAGGGGCTGTCAGCTGGCAGAACGAGATGATGTGATTATGTTTGTATTTTGGCTTTAGAATGTGAAGGTGGTAAACATATTTTTACATTTTCTTTCCAGTATGTGTGATGTTAACACATCCTTGTGGTTTTTTATAAGCATGATTGTTGACACAAATTAAACTTGAAAACCAAAAAAAAAAAAAAAAATGTGGACCAGCTTTACTATGCACAAATACATAAACCTGCCAGTAACATGGCCAGAAATCATACAAAGTGAAAAAGGAAGGATAATATTGACATATGCATGATACTAGAATACTTTGAAAAATACATGGATGAACGTTCACTTGGGAGTGTGCGAACATGACATGTAGAACGACAATGAAAACCATTAACACATATACTGTAGTGTGTGCCATCCCCATTACAGCCTTCTTAACAACATACACACAGGACAACAGAATAAGGAGCAACGATGCACAAAAAAAAACAACAACGGTACAGTGTCACACTTTGGTATCGTAAAAGGGACATGGTGAAACTATTTTATTAAGTTCTGCGCAATTACACCGTGTGGAACATATTGCTTAAGTTTCGGAACGCAGGGACAGGCAATACTAAAAACACATTTCTTAACAACACTCCGAGCGTCTGGAGGTGTCACCCATATCACTGTGAAACGCCTACTTCCCAGGGTTCGCCTTGTTGACGCCCATATTGCATAAACAGGTCGTTGCAAAAACTACAGTGTGACACTGCACATGCGACTGCCAGATTTGGTCGCGGCCTCGCACTTGCGATCGTTCCAGCGTCTGATCGGACAGTCGCTTGGAAGAAAGTCCTCCCGTGTGACTGTTGCGTTGCGATCATTGACCATCGCTCGGACGACTCAAAAAAATGACATCGCAAGTACGATTGCACGATATATTGAGGCGTGTGACAGCCCCATAAGAGAGTGGATGTGTGTGCTGTCCAGCTGAAGTCATCAGCTCCTGGCTTCAGTCTATTAGAAATCACCAGACCCTACTAAAACCTTCATCTTACTGCTGGAATCTGCCAGATATAGCTCGTACTTCCCTGGTTAGATCTAGTTGTTCTCCTGCTCTGTATTGGAGTTTCCCTTTTACATTTGTCTGTTTTTTTACGCTATTCCTGCCTGACGATTTTGTACCTTGCTGCCATTTTTCTTTTGACCCAACAACTCTAGTGCAACCTTGTTTTGTCCTTTTTGTGTCCTAAATTTGTCCCTGATTGCAACTATTTTTGTCTATTGTTCACACATCTGGATGGCAGCAATCTTCTTGCCCATGCTGTAAATCCAGATCCCTGGATAGAGGTTAATGGGTGTCTGGGTTTCTCAGGATCCGGTCACATAGAGAGGCTTGTGCCAAGCCTGTCTGAGATTGCTGTTTTGAGCCTGTGGCCTCAGGCAGACGTCACACTGTGTATGACCCGGCCTCTCTTCTCCACCTGAACTACATTACAACTGAGACCTGGTAGCTTTCTGCAGCAAATAAAGCTCTATTTTCATTGGAGCATTGAAACTTTGCGATCAAGATGTGTAAATCATAAAAGGTCCAACAAGTTTTTTTTAATTCAGCAAATCTCACTGTAGGCAAAATACGTATCAATAAACTTGGAGGACAAAATCCAAGAAATTCAACCAACAGATACTGCATAATCTGAGACTTCTCTGCATTCAGTGATTGCTACTCACCTGGGCGGTGATCTGTAGGGATCTCCTCTGTCCTCCGCTCATCACCCCTCACATATGTCTCTGTAGTATTAATATGGGGCAGATCATCATCACCCCTCACATATGTCTCTGTAGTATTAATATGGGGCAGATCATCATCACCCCTCACATATGTCTCTGTAGTATTAATATGGGGCAGATCATCATCACCGCTCACATATGTCTCTGTAGTATTAATATGGGGCAGATCATCATCACCCCTCACATATGTCTCTGTAGTATTAATATGGGGCAGATCATCATCACCCCTCACATATGTCTCTGTAGTATTAATATGGGGCAGATCATCATCACCCCTCACATATGTCTCTGTAGTATTAATATGGGGCAGATCATCATCACCCCTCACATATGTCTCTGTAGTATTAATATGGGGCAGATCATCATCACCCCTCACATATGTCTCTGTAGTATTAATATGGGTCAGATCTTCACCCTGAAACAAAGATTGTAAAAGTCACAGACAGATGGAGAAGTCCCATCTATGATCAGCTGTAATCTGCCATCTCCACCGTTCTCATTACACAAGTATAAAACATAGAATACTGGAGGATAAAACAAGACTGAGCACAAGACCTTCACAGCCGTCTACACATCATAGGGAGATCTCATCACACCTTCTCTCCATCTACCTGATGATCCGGAGGAACATCGGGATCTTCTTGTTTACAGTCCTGTGGGAGAAGAGGACGGGGACATCTCTCTGGTGTTGTCCTCTTACTGGATAGACCTGGAGGAGACACATACAGGACTGAATTCATTCTTTCCATACAGATCATTATAGGCCGTGTGTATTTAGTCCTGTCTATTACCTGGTGATGTGAGGGGCGGCCGGGGAACCTCCATCATGACTATGTCCTTGTACAGATCTTTGTGTCCTTCTAAATACTCCCACTCCTCCATGGAGAAATAGACGGTGACGTCCTGACACCTTATAGGAACCTGACACATACAATGATACCATTGTCATCTTTCCCCGATCCCTTCATAGCGTTACTGTATAATGTCCCAGCAGCAGCAGCATTCCCAGCAGTGTCACCTCTCCAGTCAGCAGCTCAATCATCTTGTAGGTGAGTTCTAGGATCTTCTGGTCATCGATGTCCTCATGTATCAGGGGGTGAGGTGGAGGCCCCGTGATTGGGCTCAGGGCTCTTCCCTCAGACACAGGGTCCTGACAGCACAGATCACTAGAGCTCTTCACTACTGTGTAATCCTGGTTATGGAGAGACACATTAATAAATCTCCAGTCTCCAGACATTTCCAGAGTCCTCACCTCTCCAGTTCTGTCATCTGTTATTCTGTCCATAGATAAGAATGATGTCATGTGACATTGTCATCACAATCTCTCACCTCTCCAGTAACAAGGAACAGGATCTCTAGGGTGAGGTTTAGTATTCCCTCCGCCATCTTGTCCATGTCCATATCAATCAAATTCAATTTTGCAGCAAATTTCAACAAAAAAGATTGCATTTAATAAGAACCTGAAAGGAAAGAAGATGAGACGATGTAAAATTATATAAAATACTATGTAGAAAAAAAATACCGTGGTGATGTATTAGGGTGAGATACCAAGGACCTCAACTATTTGCTTATAAATTGTCAAATTAAGTAAATCAAGTGCATGCACGAAGTAATAATGTTAGACAGAGTCGGATAGAAGACTTCTCTTGATGAGAGAGAGCGCACAAATGTCTTAATTTTTCTATATTAGCTCTATACAGCACAAAGGAGATTATACCATAGTTCTGCAGCATTTGAGCAATCAGTTGCGCTCTGAGTCATCGCATAGATAAAGTCCTAATTAATCTTGTCCTTGTATGGTTATGCCTTCCTTCTGAACATTCTCCTGACATTCTAGAGTGTTCTTTCGAGAGATGCCACACTGTATCTTTTATTCACCACACAACCAGCTGCAACTGGTTCACTCAGGGCATGAAGCAACATACGAGTGCAGATATCCCACAATACATATATCTAGGCTTCACAATATATATGGATTCTAGATATAGTGAAATGAATCCTGCTCTCACAATTCCCTTTTCCCGCGGCAGTGAGTGGACGCTCCAGCCGAAGTGTACGCACCCAGACTTACCCAAATATCATCTCCACCCATAATAGAAGGAGCCGGACTTCCTACACTTCACCGGATTCTCCAGATCAACTTGCCCATCACACGGTCGGATGGATGGACACAAAACACACACACAAGCCACAACAACCAAGGAAACTATACGCGTGCTATATTCATGTGCCGGTCAGACTTATTACCCAGGACTTGATTATAGTACTCGCCATTTTACTATCACAGAGGACAGTCCCGCTCTTGTCTTTGTGGTCTTATCTATAGCTTTCGAAACACAGAGTACAAGGCAGTAGACAAGCACCACAATGGCCACCAAAACTATCAACAGGGCACATGTCATGACTAAAAAGAGATCCCCATTTAGCAAATGTGATTTCTAATTATTTACTTAGGGGATTGCTAATACCTGTGTTTTCAACTAACTTGTTGGACAGAGCATCAATTCCTATCAAGGCTTTATTTATGCTACCAACCAGGGCATTGTTGTTGGGAATAAGGGTACAGCATGATGCCCCAACCATCTTTCTGATGAGCTGCAATATGCCTGGATCATGTTAACAAATCTCTGTTAGTTATAGTAGATATTTCTCCAGTCCACATTTTTATTCACTATAATGATGGGAATAGTGATTCAAAACCCGCTGCTATCTAGTCTCTGGCTTTGAACTCTGGCTTTGAACTCGTTTGTACTTCTCTTGGTACTCCATTAGAATCAAAGATCGAATGAAGCAGGGAAGCTGGTGCCACGCTCGAGTCTCTGATTTTTCGTTGCACATTCGTAGAGATACTCTGCATTTGGAGACACAATCTGAGATACTATCAGGAATATAACAATATCACATTTACCCTTCCACCCCACTGTTAGTATTGGATAAAGGTCACCATTTCCACATGTCCATAAGTCAGACCTAACTACTGTCTAATTCAGGAGGACATGGCCTCGTACCAAGTGTATGAGGCATCTAGGTACATTAACTCTGAAAACTTATAATATCTGGTATACCGTAGGGGTTGACTTAATTACTTTTACATGTTAAAGGTCTATGGCTGCCTTCAGACTGGCGTTCGCGTCCGCAGCATCTTGCGGACGGCGAACGCAAGCTGAGCGCAAGCACCGCGCGTTCCTATGTTTATCATGGACACACACGCTGATGCGGATGGCCGTGCGCACCCATTCACTTCCGTGATTTGTACGCATGCGGATGTTTACGTACAAATCACACACTCTCGTCCACACCCTGAACGCGACATGTCTGAACTGTCATGAACACCGAGAGAAAGCCAGGACTTAGCCCTGAACTCCCGGGACACCGCAGACACTGAGAGAAAGCCGGGACGTAGCCCTGAACTCCCGGGACACCGCAGACACCGAGAGAAAGCCGGGACGTAGCCCTGAACTCCCGGGACACCGCAGACATCGAAAGAAAGTCGGGACATAGCCGTGAACTCCAGGGTCACCGCAGACACCAAGAGAAAGCGGGGACGTAGCCCTGAACTCCCAGGACACCGCAGACACCGAGAGAAAGCTGGGACGTATGCCCTGAGCTCCCGGGACACGACAGACACCGAGAGAAAGCTGGGACGTATGCCCTGAGCTCCCGGGACACCGCAGACACCGAGAGAAAGCCGGGACATAGCCCTGAACTCCCGGGACACAGCAGACACTGAGAGAAAGCCGGTACATAGCCCTGAACTCCCGGGACACCGCAGACACAAAGAGGAAGCCGGAACATAGCCGTGAACTCCAGGGTCACCGCAGACACCGAGAGAAAGCCGGGACGTGGCCCTGAACTCCCGGGACACCGCAGACACCGAGAGAAAGCCGAGACGTAGCCCTGAACTCCCGGGACACCGCAGACACCGAGAGAAAGCCGGGACATAGCCCTGAACTCCCGGGACACCGCAGACACCGAGAGAAAGCCGGGACGTGGCCCTGAACTCCCAGGACACCGCAGACACCGAGAGAAAGCCGGGACGTAGCCCTGAACTCCAGGGACACCGCAGACACCGAGAGAAAGCCGGGACGTAGCCCTGAACTCCAGGGACACCGCAGACACCGAGAGAAAGCCGGGACGTAGCCCTGAACTCCAGGGACACCGCAGACACCGAGAGAAAGCCGGGACGTAGCCCTGAACTCCCGGGACACCGCAGACACCGAGAGAAAGCCGGGACATAGCCCTGAACTCCCAGGACACCGCAGACACCGAGAGAAAGCCGGGACGTAGCCCTGAACTCCCGGGATACCGCAGACACCGAGAGGAAGCCGGGACGTAGCCCTGAACTCCCGGGACACCGCAGACACCGAGAGAAAGCCGGGACGTAGCCCTGAACTCCCAGGACACTGCAGACACCGAGAGAAAGCCGGGACATAGCCCTGAACTCCCGGGACACTGCAGACACCGAGAGAAAGCCGGGACGTAGCCCTGAACTCCCGGGATACCACAGACACCGAGAGAAAGCCGGGACGTAGCCCTGAACTCCCGGGACATCGAGAGAAAGCCGGGACATAGCCCTGAACTCCCGGGACAACGCAGACACCGAGAGAAAGCCGGGACGTAGCCCTGAACTCCCAGGACACCGCAGACACCGAGAGAAAGCCGGGACGTAGCCCTGAACTCCCGGGACACCGCAGACACCGAGAGAAAGCCGGTACGTAGCCCTGAACTCCAGGGACACCGCAGACACCGAGAGAAAGCCGGGACGTAGCCCTGAACTCCCGGGATACCACAGACACCGAGAGAAAGCCGGGACGTAGCCCTGAACTCCCAGGGACACCGCAGACACCGAGAGAAAGCCGGGACGTAGCCCTGAACTCCCGGGGCACCGCAGACACCGAGAGAAAGCCGGGACGTAGCCCTGAACTCCCAGGACACTGCAGACACCGAGAGAAAGCCGGGACATAGCCCTGAACTCCCGGGACACTGCAGACACCGAGAGAAATCCGGGACGTAGCCCTGAACTCCCGGGATACCGCAGACACCGAGAGAAAGCCGGGACGTAGCCCTGAACTCCCGGGACACCGCAGACACTGAGAGAAAGCCGGGACATAGCCCTGAACTCCGGGACAGCTCCACAAACTGGGACTGTGGTGCTAGAAATAATGGAGCCTCCACATACCTCCACCTGCAGAGCCGCCACCACATATATGGCTGCTCTGTGCTTACAGGACCTGTGATGATGTCACATGGAGGGGAGGAGTCAGGGTCACATGATCAGTCCTTGTTGTTATGGTGCTGAGAGGTGAAGTTTATGTGTGGGTCGGATGAGGTGAAGATTTTACAGTGTGGGTGTACAGGAGGCGATTTACAGTGTTGTACAGAGCGAGCGAGTGTGTACGAGGTGTACGAGCGGAGCCGAGTGTGTACGAGGTGTACGGAGCAGAGCCGAGTGTGTACGAGGTGTACGGAGCAGAGCGAGGTGTACGTGACGCGAGCGAGTGTGTACAAGGTGTACGGAGCAGAGCCGAGTGTGTACGAGGTGTACGGAGCAGAGCCGAGTGTGTACGAGGTGTACGGAGCAGAGCCGAGTGTGTACGAGGTGTACGGAGCAGAGCCGAGTGTGTACAAGGTGTACGGAGCGGAGCGAGTGTGTACGAGGTGTCGGGGCAGAGCGAGTGTGTACGAGGTGTCGGAGCAGAGCCGACTGTGTACGAGGTGTACGGAGCGGAGCCGAGTGTGTACGAGGTGTACGGAGCAAAGCCGAGTGTGTACAAGGTGTACGGAGCAGAGCCGAGTGTGTACGAGGTGTACAGAGCGGAGCCGAGTGTGTATGAGGTGTACGGAGCGGAGCCGAGTGTGTTCGAGGTGTACGGAGCGGAGCGGAGCCGAGTGTGAACGAGGTGTACGGAGCAGAGCCGAGTGTGTACGAGGTGTACGGAGTGGAACCGTGTGTGTACGAGGTGTACGGAGCAGAGCCGAGTGTGTACGAGGTGTACGGAGCAGAGCCGAGTGTGTACGAGGTGTGCGGAGCAGAGCCGAGTGTGTACGAGGTGTACGGAGCGGAGCCGAGTGTGTACGAGGTGTACGGAGCAGAGCCGAGTGTGTACGAGGTGTACGGAGCAGAGCCGAGTGTGTACGAGGTGTACGGAGCAGAGCCGAGTGTGTACGAGGTGTACAGAGCGGAGCCGAGTGTGTACGAGGTGTACGGAGCAGAGCCGAGTGTGTACGAGGTGTACGGAATGGAGCCGTGTGTGTACGAGGTGTATGGAGCAGAGCCGAGTGTATGGAGCGGAACCGCGTGTGTACGAGGTGTATGGAGCGGAGCCGCGTGTGTACGAGGTGTATGGAGCGGAGCCGAGTGTGTACGAGGTGTACGGAGCGGAGCCGAGTGTGTACAGCATGTACAGAGCAGAGTTGTGTGAACTAAGAGTGCAGAATGTATCTGTACGGAGTGGAGTTGCTTGTGTACGATGTGTACAAAGCGGAACCACCTATGTTTGAGGTGTATGGAGCGGAGCCGTGTGTACGAGGTGTACGGAGTCGAGCCACGTATGTACAAGGTGTATGGAGCGGAGCCATGATGTGTGTACAACATGTATAGAGCAGAGCCATGTGTATGAAGTGTACAGAGTGTAAACGCATGTGTACGGAGTGGAGCTGTCTCTGTACGATGTGTACAGAGCAGAGCCGTGTGTGTACAACTTGTACAAAGCAGAGTTATGTGTGTATAACCTGTGTGTACAAGGTTTATGGAGATGTGGCCAAGCTGAGGAGGCTGAACCTGACCACCACTGAGCAAGACACAGAAGTACAAGGTGTTCAGTGCTCAGAGACATGGCTGAGGTGAGGAGGCTGAGCTCGACCATCACTGAGCAAGACACAGAAGAACAAGGTGTTCAGTGCTCAGAGACATGGCCGAGGTAAGGAGGCTGAGCCCGACCACCACTGAGCAAGACGCAGAAGAACAAGGTGTTCAGTGCTCAGAGACACGGCCGAGGTGAGGAGGCTGAGCCCGACCACCACTGAGCAAGACACAGAAGAACAAGGTGTTCAGTGCTCAGAGACACGGCTGAGGTGAGGAGGCTGAGCTCGACCACCACTGAGCAAGACACAGAAGAACAAGGTGTTCAGTGCTCAGAGACATGGCCGAGGTGAGGAGGCTGAGCCCGACCACCACTGAGCAAGACACAGAAGATACAAGGTGTTCAGTGCTCAGAGACACGGCTGAGGTGAGGAGGCTGAGCCCGACCACCACTGAGCAACACACAGAAGAACAAGGTGTTCAGAGCTCAGAGACATGGCGAGGTGAGGAGGCTGAGCCCGACCACCACTGAGCAAGACACAGAAGAACAAGGTGTTCATTGCTCAGAGACACAGGCCGAGGTGAGGAGGCTGAGCCTGACCACCACTGATCAAGACACAGAAGAACAAGGTGTTCAGTGCTCAGAGACACGGCTGAGGTGGAGGAGCTGAGCCCGACCACCACTGAGCAAGACACAAAAGAACAAGGTGTTCAGTGCTCAGAGACATGGCCGAGGTGAGGAGGCTGAACCTGACCACCACTGAGCAAGACACAGAAGAACAAGGTGTTCAGTGCTCAGAGACATGGCCGAGGTGAGGAGGCTGAACCCGACCATCACTGAGCAAGACACAGAAGAACAAGGTGTTCAGTGCTCAGAGACACGGCCAAGGTGAGGAGGCTGAGCCCGACCACCACTGAGCAAACACAAGAAGAACAAGGTGTTCAGTGCTCAGAGACACAGCCGAGGTGAGGAGGCTGAGCCCGACCATCACTGAGCAAGACACAGAAGAACAAGGTGTTCAGTGCTGCAGAGGACACATGGCCGAGGTGAGGAGGCTGAGCCCGACCTCCACTGAGCAAGGACACAGAAGAGACAAGGTGTTCATGTGTCAGAGAGACAGGGGCGAGGTAGAGGAGGCTGGACGCGACCTACCACTGAGCAAGACACAGAAGAACAAGGTGTTCAGTGCTCAGAGACACAGCCGAGGTGAGGAGGCTGAGCCGACCATCACTGAGCAAGACACAGAAGAACAAGGTGTTCAGTGCTCAGAGACACAGCTGAGGTGAGGAGGCTGAGCCGACCATCACTGAGCAAGACACAGAAGAACAAGGTGTTCAGTGCTCAGAGACACGGCGAGGTGAGGAGGCTGAGCCCGACCTACCATGAGCAAGACACAGAAGAACAAGGTGTTCAGTGCTCAGAGACATGGCCGAGGTGAGGAGGCTGAGCCCGACCACCACTGAGCAAGACGCAGAAGAACAAGGTGTTCAGTGCTCAGAGACACGGCTGAGGTGAGGAGGCTGAGCTCGACCACCACTGAGCAAGACACAGAAGAACAAGGTGTTCAGTGCTCAGAGACATGGCCGAGGTGAGGAGGCTGAGCCCGACCACCACTGAGCAAGACACAGAAGTACAAGGTGTTCAGTGCTCAGAGACACGGCTGAGGTGAGGAGGCTGAGCCCGACCACCACTGAGCAACACACAGAAGAACAAGGTGTTCAGAGCTCAGAGACATGGCCGAGGTGAGGAGGCTGAGCCCGACCACCACTGAGCAAGACACAGAAGAACAAGGTGTTCATTGCTCAGAGACACGGCCGAGGTGAGGAGGCTGAGCCCGACCACCACTGATCAAGACACAGAAGAACAAGGTGTTCAGTGCTCAGAGACACGGCTGAGGTGAGGAGGCTGAGCCCGACCACCACTGAGCAAGACACAAAGAACAAGGTGTTCAGTGCTCAGAGACATGGCGAGGTGAGGAGGCTGAACCTGACCACCACTGAGCAAGACACAGAAGAACAAGGTGTTCAGTGCTCAGAGACATGGCCGAGGTGAGGAGCTGAACCCGACCATCACTGAGCAAGACACAGAAGAACAAGGTGTTCAGTGCTCAGAGACATGGCCAAGGTGAGGAGGCTGAGCCCGACCATCACTGAGCAGACCCAGAAGAACAAGGTGTTCAGTGCTCAGAGATACAGCCGAGGTGAGGAGGCTGAGCCCGACCACCACTGAGCAACACACAGAAGAACAAGGTGTTCAGTGCTCAGAGACACAGCCGAGGTGAGGAGGCTGAGCCCGACCATCACTGAGCAAGACACAGAAGAACAAGGTGTTCAGTGCTCAGAGACATGGCCGAGGTGAGGAGGCTGAGCCCGACCTCCACTGAGCAACACACAGAAGAACAAGGTGTTCAGTGCTCAGAGACACGGCCGAGGTGAGGAGGCTGAGCCCGACCACCACTGAGCAAGACACAGAAGAACAAGGTGTTCAGTGCTCAGAGACACGGCCGAGGTGACGAGGCTGAGCCCGACCAACACTGAGCAAGACACAGAAGAACAAGGTGTTCAGTGCTCAGAGACACGGCCGAGGTGAGGAGGCTGAGCCCGACCTACACTGAGCAAGACACAGAAGAACAAGGTGTTCAGTGCTCAGAGACATGGCCGAGGTGAGGAGGCTGAGCCCGACCTCCACTGAGCAAGACACAGAAGAACAAGGTGTTCAGTGCTCAGAGACACGGCCGAGGTGAGGAGGCTGAGCCCGACCACCACTGAGCAAGACGCAGAAGAACAAGGTGTTCAGTGCTCAGAGACACGGCTGAGGTGAGGAGGCTGAGCTCGACCACCACTGAGCAAGACACAGAAGAACAAGGTGTTCAGTGCTCAGAGACATGGCCGAGGTGAGGAGGCTGAGCCCGACCACCACTGAGCAAGACACAGAAGTACAAGGTGTTCAGTGCTCAGAGACACGGCTGAGGTGAGGAGGCTGAGCCCGACCACCACTGAGCAACACACAGAAGAACAAGGTGTTCAGAGCTCAGAGACATGGCCGAGGTGAGGAGGCTGAGCCCGACCACCACTGAGCAAGACACAGAAGAACAAGGTGTTCATTGCTCAGAGACACAGGCCGAGGTGAGGAGGCTGAGCCTGACCACCACTGATCAAGACACAGAAGAACAAGGTGTTCAGTGCTCAGAGACACGGCTGAGGTGAGGAGGCTGAGCCCGACCACCACTGAGCAAGACACAAAAGAACAAGGTGTTCAGTGCTCAGAGACATGGCCGAGGTGAGGAGGCTGAACCTGACCACCACTGAGCAAGACACAGAAGAACAAGGTGTTCAGTGCTCAGAGACATGGCCGAGGTGAGGAGGCTGAACCTGACCATCACTGAGCAAGACACAGAAGAACAAGGTGTTCAGTGCTCAGAGACACGGCCAAGGTGAGGAGGCTGAGCCCGACCATCACTGAGCAAGACCCAGAAGAACAAGGTGTTTAGTGCTCAGAGATACAGCCGTGGTGAGGAGGCTGAGCCCGACCACCACTGAGCAACACACAGAAGAACAAGGTGTTCAGTGCTCAGAGACACAGCCGAGGTGAGGAGGCTGAGCCCGACCATCACTGAGCAAGACACAGAAGAACAAGGTGTTCAGTGCTCAGAGACATGGCCGAGGTGAGGAGGCTGAGCCCGACCTCCACTGAGCAAGACACAGAAGAACAAGGTGTTCAGTGCTCAGAGACACGGCCGAGGTGAGGAGGCTGAGCCCGACCACCACTGAGCAAGACACAGAAGAACAAGGTGTTCAGTGCTCAGAGACACAGCCGAGGTGAGGAGGCTGAGCCCGACCATCACTGAGCAAGACACAGAAGAACAAGGTGTTCAGTGCTCAGAGACACAGCTGAGGTGAGGAGGCTGAGCCCAACCTCCACTGAGCAACACACAGAAGAACAAGGTGTTCAGTGCTCAGAGACACGGCCGAGGTGAGGAGGCTGAGCCCGACCACCACTGAGCAAGACACAGAAGAACAAGGTGTTCAGTGCTCAGAGACACGGCCGAGGTGACGAGGCTGAGCCCGACCAACACTGAGCAAGACACAGAAGAACAAGGTGTTCAGTGCTCAGAGACACGGCCGAGGTGAGGAGGCTGAGCCCGACCTACACTGAGCAAGAAACAGAAGAACAAGGTGTTCAGTGCTCAGAGACATGGCCGAGGTGAGGAGGCTGAGCCCGACCTCCACTGAGCAAGACACAGAAGAACAAGGTGTTCAGTGCTCAGAGACATGGCCGAGGTGAGGAGGCTGAGCCCGACCTCCACTGAGCAAGACACAGAAGAACAAGGTGTTCAGTGCTCAGAGACACGGCCGAGGTGAGGAGGCTGAGCCCGACCACCACTGAGCAAGACACAGAAGAACAAGGTGTTCAGTGCTCAGAGACACAGCTGAGGTGAGGAGGCTGAGCCCAACCTCCACTGAGCAACACACAGAAGAACAAGGTGTTCAGTGCTCAGAGACACGGCCGAGGTGAGGAGGCTGAGCCCGACCACCACTGAGCAAGACACAGAAGAACAAGGTGTTCAGTGCTCAGAGACACGGCCGAGGTGACGAGGCTGAGCCCGACCACCACTGAGCAACACACAGAAGTACAAGTTTTAACAAACTCACGTTACTATGAAAGTCAAGAATGTATGTATGAAGGTAGGAGTGTTACATACTGAATCTACTTAATTTATGGCTCCTTCTTCTCTACTTGCAGAGTTAAGGTACTGTTACACACTTCAATGTCGTTTAGATATCACCAACGATCTCAGTCGTTAGGACATCGTTTTGACATCGTTGGTGAGATGTCACACGTGTAGATATCGTGGATGATGCACCAACGATGTAGTGAGCAGGTATCGTTCGCATAACCCAGCGAACGATCTTTCTTCACTGATGTGAATGGGCAAAGTCGTGAACGACATCGATATCGCGGTGTCACACAGAACGATGCAGCAGATTGGCTGATCATGGATCGTTTGATTTGAGAACATGTTGTCAAATCTGCGATCAATGATTTATCGTAATTGAATCTCTGTGTCACATGGAATGAAGTAGTAACGATGTCGCTTGAATGACTCCAAACCCTTGATGTTTAAGCGATATCAATAATGATCTTGTACCGTGTAACGGTACCATTAGTGTTAGGCCTGCCATAATTAATTAAGCTCAATCCTGTAATCAATTGGGAGACTCAAGTGGTGACTCTTGCTTTTCCGGATGTCTATGGAGACCCTTGGCTTCTGTGAGGATTCACCTTTCAGAATTTATTCAAGACTTCGATGATGATTTTTCTGAGACTGAGTGAGATCTCCTACCGCACATATATCATATGATCGTCTTATTGACTTCATACTAAGAGCTAAAATGACTAAATCTAGTAGGTTTAACAATCCTCTTCCTGAGAAGGAGGCCTTAAAAGAGAATATCTAATAGAGTCTGGCTATGGAGCATATTCAGCCATCCAACTCTTCAGTTGCAGTGGAGTTTTTTTTGTTAAAAAGAAAAATGGAGGGTTGCTTCTGTGCTTGGATTTTAGAGAGATCAATATAATCATGGTTCCCAATCCTTACCCTTTGCCTCTTATACCTTACCTTTTAACCAATTTACTTGAACCAAGTGGTTTTCCAAACTGCACTTGTGAGGTACATATAATGCATTAAACAGGGTGTCGAATCGAAGACCGCATTCAATACGCCTGAAGGTCATGTTGAAAATGTAGTGATGCCGTTCGGTTAAGCAATGCTCCAGCAGGTTTTCAAAGTCCCATAAATGACATTTTTTGCTCTCTGGTGGGGAGATTTGTGGTAATTTACCTGCTTGACATATTGATTCACTCGTGCAGTCAGGAGGAGTTTTCTGAGCATGTCAGACAGGTTCTATGTGACAACCACTTGTTCACTAAACTAGAGAAATGTCAATTTAAAGTACAGCAGGTCCAGTTCTAAGGACATTTGGGTTTCAGGTGGACCACGTTAAGGTGAAAGCAGTTCCTGATTGGGTTTAATCAAGTAACCTGAAAGCTTTGCAGAGATTTCTTGTCTTGGCATATTTCTGGGAGTTCATTAAGACCTTTTCGGTTATTGCAAAGCCTTTAACTGACATGACTAAGAAGGGAGCAGACTTGTCTTCTTGGTCCAGCCAAGGTGGTTAATACCTTTTCAGCTCTAAATACAGTGTTCTTTTATCAGTCAACTTAAAAGTAAATTTGGCATCAAGGTAGGGGGTTACCTCTTGCCTAACGATGTTCCGTTATAGCCCTGGACCCACTTGTCCATGGACTTTGTCATGAACATGCCTAGCTCTGTTGGTAATACAGTAGTGTGATTGGTGATGGACCGTTTTAGCAAAATCGTTAATTTGGTCATATTTCAAAAGTTGCCAACTGCTAAGATCTCAGCAACTTTGTTTATTTATCAAATCTTTATATTGCATGGTGTTCCAAAAAAGATAATTTTTGACAGAAGGTCTCTATATCTGGCTAGCTTTTGGCATATTTTTGATCCAGATTGTATTTCAAGATGTCTTTCTTCCTCAGGTTATCATCTCTAGACTAGTGGACAAACAAAGAATGAACCAAGAGGTAGAGCAGTATTTGGAATGTGTTGTTTCATCTAATCAGGAATATTGGGTGGAATTTCTGCCTCTTGGCGAGTTTGCTCCAAACAACTTTATCTCTACAGCTACCGCAACCTCAATTTTTTTGGTGTCGGGGTTTTCTCTCAGGATTTGGAACATTTCCAGGGTTAAGGTCCTCTACGGCAGAGGATCAGAGATTTCCTTCCTGATTATTAACTAGGGTCTGGAAGAAGGGCAAAAAGGCTCTCTACTATCTGTTAAAATAGGTGCTAACTGCAGACATAGGAAAGCTCCTTTATTCAGGTGGGGATTGTAGGTGATTGTCCTCAAAGATTTGACGCTGTTACATCTAGGACATTTGCACCTAATTTCTTAGTCCTTACACAATTATTAAAATTCTTAATCCTGTGATGGCTAAGTTGCAACTTCCTAATGCTTGAAGAATCTTTTTTTTCCATTCTGCCCTTTTTAAAAAATTTGAGGGGACACCTAGTCCTCAAGATATAATTAAGGTGGATTTAGAGGAGGATCAGGAGTGTGAGCTAGAGAAAATTCCTGGTACCAGGTGAGTCAGACCTGATCTGTAGTACAACCCCTGGCAAAAATGATGGAATCCCCGGGCTCGGAAGACGTTCATTCAGTTGTTTAATGTTGTAGAAAAAATTCAGATAACAGACATGGCACAAAACTAAAGTCATTTCAAATGGCAACTTTACGGCTTTAAGAAACAGTAAAAGAAATCAAGATAAAGAATGTGGTAGTCAAGAAGGATACCTTTTTTCAGACCAAGCAGAGGGAAACAATTATGGAATCACTCAATTCTGAGGAAGAAATTATGGAATCACCCTGTAAATTTTCATTCCCAAAACTAACACCTGCATCAAATAAGATCTGCTCGTTAGTCTGCATCTAAAAAGGAGTGATCACACCTTGGAGATCTGCTGCACCAAGTGGACTGACATGAATCATGGCTCCAACATGAGAGATGTCAATTGAAACAAAGGAAGTGCATTGAGCTGTAGGTTGGTTTTCTGCTAATGGGAAAAACAAAAAAAACTCTTTAATTCTTCTTCCTTAGCGAGTGTGACATGAGCTGAGTGTGACCCGAGCGTAAGTGCGAACGGAAGTAAGTGTGTGACTTGTGATTAGGTGAGAAGGTATTTGGGAATCCTGCAACAAATACCTGTGTGAATTGCTGAGTGATTTTCCACTTTTTTAATCTTATTGGGCTTTCTCAACTTTTTTTTCTTTCTACAAGGAAGTAATTTAATTTTTACCCTACCAATGTATAAATTGGCAGTAAGCCATGTAATGGGGCCCTCCAAACACAATGTACCAATTTCAAAAACCAAAGAAGAGGGTTTGTGCCCCAAAGAATATCAAGAATAGACCAAAGAATCATATTGCATTTAAAATACATAGATTTAATGTCTTCTTTCTGTGAAAAACATATATACAGTCAGTTTCAAAAATACAATTAGACCTGTATAGTACCATTGATAAAGTTTAACAATAGGTAACATAAAGTGACCGATGCTTATAAAAAGAAAAGAGCCACAATTGTATCCCAATAGAGGTAAAGGACTCCCATTCAGTATATAGTGCAGGCAAAAGGGAAAGACCTGGCCAAGTACCTGGGGTAAGTATTTTAATATTTTTAGAGATATATTGGTATACGGCTAGCAGCTGCTCAATCAATCTGTCCGAACTCCACAACTTTATTTAAACCCCCAGATCCAGCCCTTTGATTCTCAAATGTTGCTTACCCATTGTTGTTATATGGGAGTACTTAATATGGTTCTGGGTGCCCCCCAGACGCTTTTCGCTGCAATCAGCTTCCTCAGTGGGGTGTAGACTGACACATTATCCCCTATTTTTATATCCTCCATGCCTATAACGCCGGCGTCATCCGCCGCCTGTCCGGTGCGTCATCAATCTGCGCCCACTGCGCTCAGCCAATCCCCGGCCAGGGGCATATCACATGCACCTATCCAGCCAGTAAGGATGCTTCTCAGCGGTGGCGAGGAGAGATGATGCCGCCGAACACGCAGTCCCGCCTGTTCTGCCCTATTCAAGGCGGATGCATCGCTGGTGCCATCTTAATTAGTCCCTCATGTGGTAGTGATGATGATACACCCACCACTAGATGAGTTATCATGCCCCGCCCCATCTTGGGCGGAAGTATACAAGAGGCCATTTTTTTCCATTTCCTCCAAAGAGCAGTAGAGTCTTCAACCATCATAATGGATAACATTTCATCCCATAGAGGATATGAGCATATGTGCCAATATAGAACAAACAACAATCAGAATGGACTCTATAAGAAAAAGTGAATAGTGAATTAAAGACACTTATTGAGGTCTATGGTTTGGGGAAAGGACTCCAATTCCAGGTATACATAGTGTATAGCACATGATCAGGTGTGACCTGGAGAACCAGAGGGTTTCTAACTTCCGCAGGCAAACCAATCAAGGACTCTCAGGTGGAGAAGGACCTGTTGGAGGCCTTAAAGCTGCTGGTGAAGGTAGCCGTGGTCAAGGTGCCAGAAGAAGACTAAGCCATGGGAGATGCTAAAGCTACCCTACCGTTACACACCTTGCCCTTGCCAAGGAGGTCAGATTTCTTTCATTCCCTCTCTTACAGGAATTACAGACTCAGAATATGCCTCAACATAGAATGGTGTGTATGGAGGCAGGAGCTGTGGTGGTAGGAGGAGGCCTCTGGCAGGTGGAGGGTAGGACCTGTCTTCCCAGAAACCTGTACCCAGGAATGACCAGGCTGGCACACGGCCCAACTCACCTGTCTTTGAACATTTCGTTTACCCCTGGGATACAGACCCTCATTACAAGGTATGTTCAGGGTTGGCTTACATGTGCAGGACACAACCCTGGAGGGGTTTGTTAGAACCCCTAGGGAACACCAACCCAAACCATAGTGCCCATTTCAGAGGCTGCAGATGGACTACATTTAGTTTCCCAGGTGATCCCACCCCCTAGTCTCTGTACCGGTCTCAGGGACTGAGTAAATCATGTACTATAACCATCTAAGGCAGAGGTCCCCAACTCCAGTCCTCAAGGCCCGCCAACAGTACAGGTTTTCAGGATTACCTTAGTATTGCACAGGAGTTGGAATCATCACCTGTGCAAGTGATTAAGTTAGCAACTGTGCAATACTAAGGAAATCCTGAAAACATGCACTGTTGGCGGGCCTTGAGGACTGGAGTTGGGGACCTCTGATCTAAGGTGTGCTTATATGAGCATGTTCTTGTTGCTGCTTTTACCTGTCCTGAGGTTTCACCACAGACATAGACTTATACAATTGTTTGTATAAGGTATGTTGACATGTTTCTCTTCAGTAGAAGATCCTCATTGTTTAAAAGAAACCCTCTCATTGGAGCCTGAAGATTGGGTGGTCCTACAGAAACGCGTCAGAAAGACCCTTGAACCCAGAATTGATGGGCCATATGAAGTGCAGCTGACCACACCTACTGCTATCAGACGAGATGGAAGATCTGTGTGGGTGCATGCGAGACATTGCAAGAGGGTCCTGGGACCACCAAGACAAGATGAGGACAGTGGCATTCTTGATTCTACTGTCTATATTGTCAACAAGGGTCACTAATGAGGCTTACACAGCAGTACCATTAGACCCATCAGAGGTCTCTAATAAATCTTGTTTCCATAATATTATATGGGATAACCTACATGACCCTAAGGATTTTTCTGTGGTCTCTAAAAATATAATCAGTTGGAAGGAGTATCCATGGCTTCTATTGGATGTGACAAAGAGAAGACATACATACTCAATACGTAATAAAACTACCAAGATGATAATCCCAAATATGAAAGATGATGTGGTCGATTTGGGGGAAATACCTACAGATAAGGTGTATTTCACTATGACAACACCAATGCAAGTTGAGTACGTTGTTAGCAATACAGGGTTTTTATTTTATGAACCAGAAGTCCAGACTTAGATTTAAACACAAGGATTACATGGTTATTAGAAGAAGTCAATAGAAGTCAACATGATCCCCACTGCCTGGCACTGGACGGTCTGCAGAGATCTTGGTGTGCCAAGGCCTCAATGGTGGGAATCTTAAACTATTTATATTGTCTTGTAGATAAGGTAATGTACACTGTGCCGCTAAGGAAACCCTGCACATTGTCCCCAGGGATATATCTGGTGTGTGGCCACAAAGCATTTGAATGGTTACCACCTGGAGGGGAAGGGAGATGCACTCTACCCAGGTTAGAGCCAGGGCCTCTCCCCACTCCACACCTTCCCACTTGGGTCCCTGGCACTACTGTAAGTATTGAGGAGCACCCTAACAACCAAACTGTTTGGTGGAAAGGAGTACTCTCAACCCTAGCCTTGTTTGGAGGCACTTGGGGGTGGATTCTGGGAATACTGTGCATGCTGGGGCTGATCCTTATAGGATGCTGCACTGTAAATGCTCTGATTAGAATAATAAGATTCTGTACACGAGGCCACCAAAGGGTTGGCACCAGGTACAGAAGAATCAGTGTACAAGGAATGGCATGATGTTGTTTGTTTTTCTCCAGATTTGGCTAAGAGATATAGATTGAGGAGTCCAATGCCATCCAGCTCTTGCAGAGACAATAAATAAAAGTATTCTAAAGCTTTCAAAGGATCCCATTTGAATACTAGATGCTGAAGTGTGCAGTGAATAAGAATATACATACCCTGTTTCCCTGAAAATAAGGCACCCCGGGGATTTGGCCAGGGTGCTTAATATAAGGCACCCCCCGAAAATAGGACGTGGCAGGCAGGCAAAAAAAAAAAAATTCATACTCACCTACTCAGCTGCCTCTGCCATTGTTCCTCCGGAGCTTGCCGCCGCTTGATGTCACCCGGTGTGTGTACATAGCCGGGCGCTGCAGATGTACGAAGATAAGCCATCAGCCAATCAGGCGGTTGCTGGCGTCTGATTGACCGCGGCATTACTGTACATCTCCTGTACAGAGGTCATCTGCACCGCTCAGCGTTAATGTATGGTAATGCCGCGGCCAATCAGACGCCAGCAGCCGCCTGATTGGCTGATGGCTTACCATCGTACATCTACGGCGCCCGATTACGTACACACCGGGTGACATCAAGTGGCGGTAAGCTCCGGCAGGCTCCAGTGATGTGTCCGACTGTGTGTGTCTGACTGTGTGTGTGTGGCGGTGTGTGTTTGACTGTGTGTGTGTGTGTGTGGCTAGAGGGATGTTGGAGGATGATGGGGGGGGCTACAGAGGGACAGTGGCGGATGATGGGATCTACAGACGGATAGTGGAGGATGATGGGGGCTACAGAGGGATAGTGGAGGATGATGGGGGCTACAAAGGGATAGTGGAGGATGATGGGGGCTACAAAGGGATAGTGGAGGATGATGCGGGCTACAGAGGGATAGTGGAGGATGATGGGGGCTACAGAGGGATAGTGCAGGATGATGGGGGCTACAGAGGGATAGTGGAGGATGAGGGGGAATACAGAGGGATAGTGGTGGATGATGGGGGCTACAGAGGGATAGTGGAGGATGATGGGGGCTACAAAGGGATAGTGGAGGATGATGGGGGCTACAGAGGGATAGTGGAGGATGAGAGGTCTACAGAGGGATAGTGGAGGATGAGGGGGAATACAGAGGGATAGTGGAGGATGATGGGGGCTACAGAGGGATAGTGGAGGATGATGGGGGCTACAAAGGGATAGTGGAGGATGATGCGGGTTACAGAGGGATAGTGGAGGATGATGGGTGGCTACAGAGGGATAGTGGAGGATGATGGGGGCTACAGAGGGATAGTGGAGGATGATGGGGGCTACAGAGGGATAGTGGAGGATGATGGGGGCTACAGAGGGATAGTGGAGGATGAGAGGTCTACAGAGGGATAGTGGAGGATGAGGGGGGTTACAGAGGGATAGTGGAGGATGATGGGGGCTACAGAGGGATAGTGGAGGATGAGAGGTCTACAGAGGGATAGTGGAGGATGAGGGGGGTTACAGAGGGATAGTGGAGGATGATGGGGGCTACAGAGGGATAGTGGAGGATGAGAGGTCTACAGAGGGATAGTGGAGGATGAGGGGGGTTACAGAGGGATAGTGGAGGATGATGGGGGCTACAGAGGGATAGTGGAGGATGAGAGGTCTACAGAGGGATAGTGGAGGATGAGGGGGGTTACAGAGGGATAGTGGAGGATGATGGGGGCTACAGAGGGATAGTGGAGGATGAGAGGTCTACAGAGGGATAGTGGAGGATGAGGGGGGTTACAGAGGGATAGTGGAGGATGATGGGGGCTACAGAGGGATAGTGGAGGATGATGGGGGCTACAGAGGGATAGTGGAGGATGAGAGGTCTACAGAGGGATAGTGGAGGATGAGGGGGGTTACAGAGGGATAGTGGAGGATGATGGGGGCTACAGAGGGATAGTGGAGGATGATGGGGGCTACAAAGGGATAGTGGAGGATGATGCGGGTTACAGAGGGATAGTGGAGGATGATGGGTGGCTACAGAGGGATAGTGGAGGATGATGGGGGCTACAGAGGGATAGTGGAGGATGATGGGGGCTACAGAGGGATAGTGGAGGATGATGGGGGCTACAGAGGGATAGTGGAGGATGAGAGGTCTACAGAGGGATAGTGGAGGATGAGGGGGGCTACAGAGGGATAGTGGAGGATGAGAGGTCTACAGAGGGATAGTGGAGGATGAGGGGGGTTACAGAGGGATAGTGGAGGATGATGGGGGCTACAGAGGGATAGTGGAGGATGAGGGGGGTTACAGAGGGATAGTGGAGGATGAGGGGGGTTACAGAGGGATAGTGGAGGATGATGGGGGCTACAGAGGGATAGTGGAGGATGATGGGGGCTACAAAGGGATAGTGGAGGATGATGCGGGTTACAGAGGGATAGTGGAGGATGATGGGTGGCTACAGAGGGATAGTGGAGGATGAGAGGTCTACAGAGGGATAGTGGAGGATGATGGGGGCTACAGAGGGATAGTGGAGGATGATGGGGGCTACAGAGGGATAGTGGAGGATGAGAGGTCTACAGAGGGATAGTGGAGGATGAGGGGGGCTACAGAGGGATAGTGGAGGATGAGAGGTCTACAGAGGGATAGTGGAGGATGAGGGGGGTTACAGAGGGATAGTGGAGGATGATGGGGGCTACAGAGGGATAGTGGAGGATGAGAGGTCTACAGAGGGATAGTGGAGGATGAGGGGGGCTACAGAGGGATAGTGGAGGATGATGGGGGCTACAGAGAGATAGTGGAGGATGATGGGGGCTACAGAGGGATAGTGGAGGATGAGAGGTCTACAGAGGGATAGTGGAGGATGAGGGGGGTTACAGAGGGATAGTGGAGGATGATGGGGGCTACAGAGGGATAGTGGAGGATGATGGGGGCTACAAAGGGATAGTGGAGGATGATGCGGGTTACAGAGGGATAGTGGAGGATGATGGGTGGCTACAGAGGGATAGTGGAGGATGATGGGGGCTACAGAGGGATAGTGGAGGATGATGGGGGCTACAGAGGGATAGTGGAGGATGATGGGGGCTACAGAGGGATAGTGGAGGATGAGAGGTCTACAGAGGGATAGTGGAGGATGAGGGGGGTTACAGAGGGATAGTGGAGGATGATGGGGGCTACAGAGGGATAGTAGAAGATGAGAGGTCTACAGAGGGATAGTGGAGGATGAGAGGTCTACAGAGGGATAGTGGAGGATGAGGGGGGTTACAGAGGGATAGTGGAGGATGATGGGTGGCTACAGAGGGATAGTGGAGGATGATGGGGGCTACAGAGGGATAGTGGAGGATGATGGGGGCTACAGAGGGATAGTGGAGGATGATGGGGGCTACAGAGGGATAGTGGAGGATGAGAGGTCTACAGAGGGATAGTGGAGGATGAGGGGGGTTACAGAGGGATAGTGGAGGATGGGGGGGGAATACAGAGTCTCCATTGCAATCAGGACTGCACCTGTTAACAAGCATGCCAGAGCCCTTGAAAGAACAAGGCTGAGACTTCGGATGACATAATTTGAAGGGACTGACATGATGACTGGCGAGCGTCGTACACCTGATTGCAGAGACTTTGATTGAACTCAAGACTATAACTGACCTACAATAAGAATCAAACTAAGATGCATTTACACCTATTACATGCCGTTGTGGCTTCACATTTAGGCTCAAAGGTAACACTAGCAATACGGACAAGGAACCGCATCCCTGGAAGGGAAGAAGATTCTACAGTTGCACCCCCACAGTTTGGGCCAGTACCCTTTTGTCATTACAAGAGGGTAATCCAGGTGTGGCCAATGGTTTTGCCAGTATGGTACACTAATCTAGGCCTGTGGTGGGGTGCATCTCCAGATAGTTACCTATACGAGCATAGGGATTAGAGAATGCATGTTGCCAATGAAAAATAAACATGTGTGAATACTTACAAGGGTGACCACCAGTGGGCAGTCCAGAATGGTACACATGTCCCACAGTGTATACAGCTTATCTGTGTATACTGTGATATATGGCCTGTCCAGGGGGTCATTCTTTCTATAGGCAGAATAGCAGCTCAGGTTACACAATGTGATAAATCATGTATCTTCAGAAATTCAAACAATTAGCGGAGGAAATAATGTCAGGGCAATTATCTTACATTGCTGAGTAATTGTTTAATAATACTAAGTAATTGTTTGATTTACTGAAGTATATACATATATATTTTGAACTTCTAAGATGGCGTCTACGTCTTGTGTGGGATGTTGTTTAAGTAAGAACATGTCGAGACATGTTCCTGACATCTCCCATCTGGTCAAAAAAAGATAAGGGTGTGGGGCTACCTCCTAATCATCGTCCCTCCATAACCTTCATCCACCCTGCCAGTTCTTGGAAGTATTAGAGACGTCATGAAGAGCCAATCAGAGTACAGAAGATATTGTTGGAGAACCAATCATTGTAAAGAATTGAGAATGTAACCAATGAATTTGAAGTGTGATAAATGCATGTATTAGCATCTGTCTATATAATAAACCTGCGGGGTGCCAACCCTCAGGAATCCCTGACTTTTAACCTGAGATCTGTATCTGTCATATTCCCCGTCCACTAACCAGAGATAAGAATCAGGCGTTTTGCCGTGACAATATTATGTACAGTACAGACCAAAAGTTTGGACTCACCTTCTCATTCAAAGAGTTTTCTGTATTTTCATGACTATGAAAATTGTAGATTCACACTGAAGGCATCAAAACTATGAATTGTCACATGTGGAATTATATACTTAACAAAAAAAGTGTGAAACAACTGACAATATGTCTTATATTCTAGGTTCTTCACCTTTTGCTGTGATTACTGCTTTGCAAACTCGTGGCATTCTCTTGATGAGCTTCAAGAGGTAGTCACCGGAAATAGTCTTCACTTCACAGGTGTGCCCTGTCAGGTTTAATAAGTGGGATTTCTTGCTTTATAAAAGGGGTTGGGACCATCAGTTGTGTTGTGCAGAAGTCTGGTGGATACACAGCTGATAGTCCTACTGAATAGACTGTTAGAATTTGTATTATGGCAAGAAAAAAGCAGCTAAGTAAAGAAAAATGAGTGGCCATCATTACTTTAAGAAATGAAGGTCAGTCCGAAAAATTGGGAAAACTTTGAAAGTGTCCCCAAGTGCAGTTGCAAAAATCATCAAGCGCTACAAAGAAACTGGCTCACATGAGGACCGCCCGAGGAAAGGAAGACCAAGAGTCACCTCTGCTGCGGAGGATAAGTTCATCAGAAATCACGGGTTAACAACAGCTCAGATTAGAGACCAGGTCAATGCCACACAGAGTTCAGGCAGCAGACACATCTCTACAACAACTGTTAAGAGGAGACTTTGTGCAGCAGGCCTTCATGGTAAAATAGCTGCTAGGAAACCACTGATAAGGACAGGCAACAAGCAGAAGAGACTTGTTTGGGCTAAAGAACACAAGA
This sequence comes from Allobates femoralis, assembly GCA_033576535.1. Taxonomy (NCBI): domain Eukaryota; kingdom Metazoa; phylum Chordata; class Amphibia; order Anura; family Aromobatidae; genus Allobates; species Allobates femoralis. The sequence goes on from JARQOC010000006.1 coordinate 499,167,526, forward strand.
AACGGACATTAGACCAGTGGAAATCTGTGCTTTGGACTGATGAGTCCAAATGTCAGATCTTTGATTCCAACCACCGTGTCTTTGTGCGACGCAGAAAAGGTGAACAGATGGACTCTACATTCCTGGTTTCCACCATGAAACATGGAGGGGGAGGTGTGATGGGGTGCTACACCAGATGACCTGGCCACCACAGTCACCAGACCTGAACCCAATCGAGATGGTTTGGGGTGAGCTGGACCGCAGAGTGAAGGCAAAAGGGCCAACAAGTGCTAAGCATCTCTGGGAACTCCTTCAAGACTGTTGGAAGACCATTTCCGGTGACTACCTCTTGAAGCTCATCAAGAGAATGCCAAGAGTGTGCAAAGCAATAATCAAAGCAAAAGGTGGCTACTTTGAAGGACCTAGAATATAAGACATATTTTCAGTTGTTTCACACTTTTTTGGTAAGTATATAATTCCACATGTGATAATTCATAGTTTTGATGCCTTCAGTGTGAATCTACAATTTTCATAGTCATGAAAATACAGAAAACTCTTTGAATGAGAAGGTGTGTCCAAACTTTTGGTCTGTACTGTATATATTATGAAGCAGTGAGGGGAATCATATGCGAGGGATGATATGTATCCCCCAGAATGTGCACTGAAACATATTGAATCCACTGAAGTGCATTGCAATTACAGGCAAGCCTATGAGTGCAGGATAGGGGGGCAGTCCATCTCCTCCAGCCCGGGTCTTGCATGTGGCTCATGGCCACAGATTCCATTTAAAATCCCTCTGCAAAGGTTTGGGTGTGTCAGTGGTTTGTTTGCAAGCTGCAGAGCAGGAAGCTCTGTGCAGGGCAGGTCTGTGTGAAGTCACAACACAGGCCTGTGAGGACGAAGTATCTGGTGTTCCACAGAGGGAAACGGTGCGGCCGTCTCCCACAGAAACAGGTGTACACGGACTGTGTGGATCACCCGGCTGCGATCCGGAGGACATCTTTTGCATTTAAGTTGTGAGTTCTGCAAATAAAGACGTTTAAGTTGAACTTTCCTTGGGTCACTGCCTCATTACTGCACAGTGTGAACTATGCTGCACTACAATATATATATATACATACATACATACATATATACACAACGGCGACTAACTGAGACAAAGCTGTTCTAAGACTGGCGTCTCACCTCGGTTTTGTGCACCATGTCCTGTCCGGTTTGAACTGGACAGAACCTCATCCGGTTTTGTCTCCCATGTATCCCTATGGTGCTGGATTGGTCCTATTTGGCCATTAGGTTTTGTGTATTCTGTACCTGATCCGGTTTTGTCAGGTTTTTCACTGTCCCCAAAACCGGTGCCTGCAGGATGTTATGTCTCCGATGCAAAAATCAGACAAAACTGGACAGAACTGGATCCGGGGCAATCCGGTTCCCATATAATGGAAGTCAATGGTGCCAAATCCATGAAAAAGTTGGATCGTTTCCCGGATCTGTTTTTTTGCACAGAGCATGCTCATAAATCCTGGCATTCTAACTTCAGCACCATGGACAGCAGTATTCCATGCACAGGCTGTGCGTAAAGCACCTTGGACAGCGGCAGAGCAGACATAGGCAGACTTCTGGACCATGGACAGCAGCAGAAAATGAATCCTGCCCACACTTTCTGCACATCCTGTCCTCTCAGGTTCTTTTTTACGGTGGATCCTGCAATAAACAGGATCCACCCTGACAGACTAAAACCGTGGTGTGAAGCCAGCCTAATTAAAGAATATTTATTAAACAACCCAAAAAGTCTACAGTAATATAATATATATATACAACCTAACACAATCAACACAATACTGTAATAGCAACTACAATACTATTACACAGTAAAACCTGACTATATTACCCACTCCTAGCGGTAACATCACTCACACAATTGTAATGAGCCCCACCTATCTACTAACTATCCCTATAGAAGAAAGATTTATAGAGGGAAAAGGTACTAAAAAGTTATAGGGGAGGTGACAGATCAGGGGGGAAAAGGTTAGAGGAGATGATACTTGGGTCCTGTGCTTCTGATCACGGTCTGCCCCCATCCTCAGGTGGTCTAAGGATGAACCGGATAATCAGGTTTCTTGTACACTGGCACATAGGTGTTAAATCAGGGGCGGACCGTCACCCCCGGGGGCCCTGGTGCAGGAGAGGACCGGGGGAGGCAGGGCTACTGGCCGTCGGCGCGGCCCGGGGGTGGATGGGTGCCGCTGGCTGTCGGCGCGGCCCGGGAAGGGGGGGGGGGGTGCTGCTGGGAGCCACAGGGAGCCGCAGGCGCGATGCTCTCCTACCTGTGGGAGCCACGCCGGATGTATGATAGGGGCCGGAGGAGCCGAGGAGAGGAGGGGTGGGATCAGGCAGGGGAAGCAGGAAGCTCTCTGCTACCCTTGCCTGACCCTCCTCTCCTTTGACGGCGGCTTGCGGGGGTCGGCTGGGGGCCCCCCTCCAGGCCTGAAGGGGCCCCCAGCCGGTCGGGGCCCTGGTGCAGCTGCACCAGCTGCACCAGTGTAGTTCCGCCCCTGTGTTAAATACTGGAGCGGCAATGCTTTTATCTTGTGTAACTCTGGCGAGACCCTTTATAATATTTCATCTACCAAATATTCCGGTCAGACCACAAGCGTACGGTCATTCTGTACCACAACCTTTTCTTCCCCACAAAAAAGTGTCATGATCCAATCACATAAGGTTTGTTTAATTATCCTTATTTCACTGTTTGTTTTATGTATGAACTTTTGTTATTAGACCTTTTATAACTTTTTTAAGCACTGTGATGCTTTTCTATAATTTTATAGGTTTTCTCTTCATTGCTATAACCTACCTATGATTTTGAGGAGGGAAAATAGCTCGGTTGTGTTGCTTGATGCTCAGAGGACAACTAGTCAACTGTTTAGGAACTTGGGAAAGCCGGGTGTGCATGTCTACCAGTGGTGCCCTGGGTGTGCAGGTCTACCAGTGTTGCCCTGGGTGTGCATGTCTACCAGTGTTGCCCCGGGTGTGCATGTCTACCAGTGTTGCCCTGGGTGTGCATGTCTACCAGTGGTGCCCCGGGTGTGCATGTCTACCAGTGGTGCCCCGGGTGTGCATGTCTACCAGTGTTGCCCTGGGTGTGCATGTCTACCAGTGGTGCCCTGGGTGTGCATGTCTACCAGTGGTGCCCTGGGTGTGCAGGTCTACCAGTGTTGCCCTGGGTGTGCATGTATACCAGTGTTGCCCTGGGTGTGCATGTCTACCAGTGGTGCCCTGGGTGTGCATGTCTACCAGTGGTGCCCTGGGTGTGCATGTCTACCAGTGGTGCCCTGGGTGTGCATGTCTACCAGTGGTGCCCTGGGTGTGCATGTCTACCAGTGGTGCCCTGGGTGTGCATGTCTACCAGTGTTGCCCTGGGTGTGCATGTCTACCAGTGGTGCCCTGGGTGTGCATGTCTACCAGTGGTGCCCTGGGTGTGCATGTCTACCAGTGGTGCCCTGGGTGTGCATGTCTACCAGTGGTGCCCTGGGCAGGCGTCTCGATGGCCTGGCTAAATGGCAAGCAGTGGCAGCGTAAAATGTAGCGTGAATGTGGGGCCTATTGCGATAGGTGAGTGGACGAGTTACTGGGAAACGAACTGCCCCTTTATTGTCACATCTGAGGCATGTGTGTCATGAGTGAGTGGTGTTTGTGACAGATTAATAGTAGTGGGTTCATGACATGGACTAATTGGAAATTCACTCATCTCTATTTCCTAATTATTATTTAGTGTTGACAATTATTTTCTCTTTCTCTTCTAAACCTGTCACTTTAATTGTGTTTTTAGATGTTGAAGAAAATATGATTTCCGGGAATAATGTTTCCCACATTCTGAACATGAAAATGGCTTCTCCCCTGTGTGAATTCTCTGATGTGTAAGAAATTTTGCTTCATGGTTAAACCATTTCTCATATTATGAACAGGAAAATAAATTCTCCCCTGTATGGACTTTCTGATGTGTAAGCAAATTTGCTTTTTGGCTAAAACATTTCCCGCATTCTGTACATAAAAATGGCTTGTCCCCTGTGTGAATTCTCTGATGTGTAAGCAAATTTGATTTCTTGATAAAACCTTTCCCACATTCCGAACATGAAAATGGCTTCCCCCTTGCGTGAATTTTCTGATGTGTAAGGAAATATGATTTATCTCTAAAACATTTCCCACATTCTGAACATGAAAATGGCTTCTCCCCTGTGTGAATTCTCTGATGTGTAAGTAAACTTGATTTCTTGATAAAACTGTTCCCACATTCTGAACATGAAAATGGCTTCTCTCCTGTGTGAATTATCTGATGTTTTAGTAAATTTCCTTTATGGGTAAAACATTTCCCACATTCTGAACATGAAAATGGCTTCTCCCCTGTGTGAATTTTCTGATGTGCAAGCAAATTTCTTTTATCGCTAAAACATTTCCCACATTCTGAACACAAAAATTGCTTCTCCCCTGTATGAATTTTATGATGTGTAAGCAAATGTGATTTACGATTAAAGCATTTCCCACATTCTGTACATGAGAATGGCTTTTCCCCTGTGTGAGTTCTCTGATGTATAAGTAAATGTAATTTAAGGATAAAACATTTCCCACATTCTGAACATGAAAATGGTTTCTCCCCTGTGTGAATTCTCTGATGTGTAAGAAAATTTGATTTACGAGTAAAACATTTCCCACATTCTGTACATGTAAACAGTTTCTTCCCTGTGGACACTGCTTGATGATCTACATCCATTCTGCGGTTTTCATTTTGCTTAATAGTCTGTGATGAATCAGAAGAGAGGACCTGTTGAAATGGCTGAGATGATTGATTCTTGCTTTGCAGGGCTCTAGGTATAGCTGGAATAACGGCATGCTCTTCAAGGGTATTCATAACACAGTCATCAGCTAAGAATTAAAATGATTTTATGTTTCAATATCAGTTCCTTACATTTAAAAAAAATGTAATATACATATACATATTTCTCTATAATCAAATGGAGAATAAAAAATATACCAGTCTACTGTGCATGCTCCAGCGCTATCACTTTTCTAACCAACCTTCGCGATATAGTCTGTGGTCGTCCTGGCGGAGATGCTGCACTAAGCGTACAGGGTCATTTATTCAATTGCGTATGTGCCAAATTATCCAATCTGTTGGTGCCTGACTTTCTGTGTATCACATCTCCAACACAGCATACTCCGGTGACATCTGCTGTCATTAGGCACCGCTATATTCACTCTGTGAGTGGTGCTGGTGATAGAAGAGTGCAAGGTCTGCCCATCCATTAAGATTAGAGTGGCTGGGACCTGCAGTACTTTCCAGTGTGACAGAGTGGATGTGTGTGCTGTCCAGCTGAAGTCATCAGCTCCTGGCTTCAGCCTATTAGAAAGCACCACATCTAAAAAGGTACCGTTACACGAGGCAACGTTGCCAGCGATTTCACGGGAGCGCGCGCATTTTTGGCACTTTTCCAAGATTGCCTTGGAGATGTCACACGCAGAGATATCGTAGGCAACGCAACTATGCTGTTGAAAGGAACTTTTGTTCGCTGGGTTTTGTTCAGCCCAGTGAGCGATCCTTATCAATGTAGTGAATAGGGGAAGTTGCTTTCAACATCGCTATTGCGGTGTCACACAGAGCGATACTGGCAGATCGCCTGAGCAACATGGCCAGGTTTCAGAACATGTTCATAAACTTGGCGACTCAGCTCAGCTTATCGCCGTTGAATCGCCCTGTTACAGGTTGCAACGCACTAGCGATGTCAACGGCAACAGCGATGCCTACAACACTTTTGGGCAATGTTGCCGGCAACATTGCCTCGTGTAACGGTACCTTAACCAAAAACTTCAGCTTACCGCTGGAAGCTGCCAGATATAGCTTGTGCTTCCCTGGTTAGGTCTGGGTGTTCACCTCCTCTGTCTTGGCATTTCCCTCTGTTACATTTGTCTGGGTTTTTTTACGCTGCTCCTACCTGACAATTTTGTACCTTGTTCCATTCTGCTTTTAACCCGGCTACTCTAACAGAACCCGATTTTGTGACCTTCTTGCTTTGACCCTGATTGACAACTATTCTGATTCACACATCCTTAGGCAGCAATCTTCTGGACCCTGTTGTAAATCCTTTTTTTTGTTATTCAGCAAATCTTTTTTCTAAATAAAATACAGATCAATAATGTTTATGGCCAAACTCAACCTACAGATACTGCATAATCTGTGACTACTCTGCATGTAGTGGTCACTACTCACCTGGGCGGTGATCTGTAGGAATCTCCTCTGTCCTCCGCTCATCACCCCTCACATATGTCTCTGTAGTATTAATATGGGGCAGATCATCATCACCCCTCACATATGTCTCTGTAGTATTAATATGGGGCAGATCATCATCACCCCTCACATATGTCTCTGTAGTATTAATATGGGGCAGATCATCATCACCCCTCACATATGTCTCTGTAGTATTAATATGGGGCAGATCATCATCACCCCTCACATATGTCTCTGTAGTATTAATATGGGGCAGATCATCATCACCCCTCACATATGTCTCTGTAGTATTAATATGGGGCAGATCATCATCACCCCTCACATATGTCTCTGTAGTATTAATATGGGGCAGATCATCATCACCCCTCACATATGTCTCTGTAGTATTAATATGGGGCAGATCATCATCACCCCTCACATATGTCTCTGTAGTATTAATATGGGGCAGATCATCATCACCCCTCACATATGTCTCTGTAGTATTAATATGGGGCAGATCATCATCACCCCTCACATATGTCTCTGTAGTATTAATATGGGGCAGATCATCATCACCCCTCACATATGTCTCTGTAGTATTAATATGGGGCAGATCATCATCACCCCTCACATATGTCTCTGTTGTATTAATATGGGGCAGATCATCATCACCCCTCACATAGGTCTCTGTAGTATTAATATGGGGCAGATCATCATCACCCCTCACATATGTCTCTGTAGTATTAATATGGGGCAGATCATCATCACCCCTCACATATGTCTCTGTTGTATTAATATGGGGCAGATCATCATCACCCCTCACATAGGTCTCTGTAGTATTAATATGGGGCAGATCATCATCACCCCTCACATATGTCTCTGTAGTATTAATATGGGGCAGATCATCATCACCCCTCACATATGTCTCTGTAGTATTAATATGGGGCAGATCATCATCACCCCTCACATATGTCTCTGTAGTATTAATATGGAGCAGATCATCATCACCCCTCACATATGTCTCTGTAGTATTAATATGGGGCAGATCATCATCACCCCTCACATATGTCTCTGTAGTATTAATATGGGGCAGATCATCATCACCCCTCACATATGTCTCTGTAGTATTAATATGGGGCAGATCATCATCACCCCTCACATATGTCTCTGTAGTATTAATATGGGGCAGATCATCATCACCCCTCACATATGTCTCTGTAGTATTAATATGGGGCAGATCTTCACACTGAAACAAAGATTGTAAAAGTCACAGACAGATGGAGAAGTCCCATCTATGATCAGCTGTAATCTGCCATCACCCCATGTGTGGGGTGCATGCACGCAGGGCCGGCGTCAAGGGGGGGCAGACTGGGCAGTTGCCCAGGGCCTTCACTCTCTTGGGGGCCCCCAAAGGAGCGGAACTGAAAATAGCAATAAAATAGTAAAACAACTTTAAAACTACACATATTTGGTATTGCTGCTTTCTTAATAATCTAGGCTATCAATATATGAAGTCAATTAATCCAATTGGTAAATGGCGTAACGGTAAAAAAATAGAGACACTAGAATTGTGTTTTTTGAGCCACCACGTTACAATAAAATGCAATAAAAGGTGATCAAAATGTTGCATTTGACACAAAATGGTATCAGTGAAAATGTCAACTCAGGGCGCAAAAAGTGAGCCTCACATAGCCCTGTATCTTCAAAAATTAAAATATCATGGTTCTCGGAAAATGGCGAATAAAGCAAATTTATATATATATATATATATATATATATATATATATATATATATATATATATATATATATATATATATTTATTTATTTTTTTTTTACAAATTTCTGGGGGTTTTTATGATTGATATTAAAAAAATGTTCAATATCTTCTTATTCTGACCTAGATAATCAATTTCTGAGGTCACTTTTACCATATAGTTAACATGATAAATAAAGAACTCAAAAATACATTGTGGAATTGCACTTTTGTTTTGCAATTTCAAAGCACTTGGAATGTTTTTCTCATTCTCCAGGACATTTTGTGGTAGAATGAACAATGTCATTCAATAGTACATCTCATCCCGCAAAAAACAAGCCCTCGTACGGCGATGTGGAAGGAAGAATAAAAAAGTTATGGCTCTTGGAAGAAGCGGAGGGAAAAATAAAAATGAAAAATCACTCAGTGCTGAGTTATAACATCCATGTGATAGCCATGTAATAGCAGCAGGAGCGCCCCCCACAGGCTTCAATCTTCACATGTTCATGATGGGAGTAATTAGAGTTAGGGGACCTCTTTAATTCCTACATTTGTTTACAGTTATCAAGCAGAATTTACAAGGCATTAAAGGGGATGTCCAGGATTAATAAAACTTTACTACATTCTTTCAAAAATAGCGCCACCCCTGTGTACAGGTGACATGTGGTATTACAGCATAGACGCATTCCATTCAATTGAGCTGAGCTGCAATATCACACACAACCTGTAGACAGTGGGGGCGCTGTTTTTCAAAGAAATCAGTCATGTTTATAGAATTCTGGACAACTCCTTTAAGGTCAACATGTCCACTAGTGACCCCAGAACCACACAAGACACCAGGATGGGGCTCAATTCAAATGTATGTTTTTTATAATATGAAGAATATAGCAGATCTTTGTTAAAAATGACATTTAAGTAGATGATCCTATGGAAACATTCCTCTTACTGACTCTCCAGTTTGTAAATTCTGTTTTATTATACACTTGTAGGTCATTTTTAATCAATATAAGGAGTCCTGTGTTGAGAATTGCCATCTCTTGGTCAGATGATAAAGGCCAGGTTACACCTAATGATGTCCCAGCGATCCGACCAACAGGAGATGGAGGAATATGCCATACCATAAGACATATGAAAGGCACATAGAGTTTGGGTACAGGAGAAGTTAGATACAGCAGTGGTACAATGGGTCCATACCTGCACATGAAGAATGGTATTTCTCCCTTATATGTGGTATTATGTGCTTTGGTCATGGTGTGGTGGTATTTGTGCTTTGTATGTTACATTTTTCGGGCACTATGTGATGGTTATATGTGCTCTGATCACGGTGTGGTGGTATTTCTCCCTTATATGTGGTATTATGTGCTTTGGTCATGGTGTGGTGGTATTTGTGCTTTGTATTACATTTTTCGGGCACTATGTGATGGTTATATGTGCTCTGATCACAGTGTGGTGGTATTTCTCCCTTATATGTGGTATTATGTGCTTTGGTCATGGTGTGGTGGTATTTGTGCTTTGTAGGTTACATTTTTCGGGCACTATGTGATGGTTATATGCGCTCTGATCACGGTGTGGTGGTATTTCTCCCTTATATGGTGTATTACTGGTCTTGGTAGAGTGGATTGTTGTCGGTCATTTCTTTTTTTTTTCTGATATCAATAGGTGAAAATTCTTTATTTCCAATATTAAATACTTGGATGTTTAACCCCTCCCTGTCCTGTGACTATTACACAGCAGCAAAATGCACTTTCAGAGATTCTCCAGAGAAAGCAAGTAATCATCTCTTCTAAGGCCTTGTGCACACGTTGAGCATTTGGTGACATTTTTACCTCTAGTATTTGTAAGATAAAACCAGGAGTGGGTGAGAAATGCAGAAAAAATTAACTCCGATTGCTCCACTCCTGGTTTTGTTTTACAAATACTGAGGAAAAAATCACATCAAACACTCAGTGTGTGCACAAGGACTAAGGATAAGTGATGATTCATTAATCGGTGGAGTCCGACTGCTGAATATTCAACTTTTATCCCCATAATATGTCCAAAAAAATGAACATCCAGCACAGAGTCCTGAAAAATTAATTTTATTATAAATAAAAAAATATTAAAAAAACACATTAAAATCATCGTCCTTAAAGACGGTCCCTAGTCACAGGTTTGTTTTCTCCCCATTAGACTGGAGCTCATGTACAGCTCGACCACTGATCCGCTCATTCCCCAGACACCCCAGTCTGACCCTGCCTCCTTCTAATGTCCTGATCTGGCTGTAATTCACTACAATGGCTCTCTCAGAAGCACCCTGGACCAAGTAGCGCCCCTCACCCTCAGACACTCCAAACACAAAGTAAAATAGCCCTGGCTCACATCACAAACTTCATTTCTCCAGTGATGCCCTATGAGTGCTGAAAACCTATGGAGGAAAACTTGCATACTAGAACACATTATCTGCTATAAATATATGTTACGAACCTACAACTCCGCCCTTCACCTCACCAAACAGACCTACTTCACCACCCTGGTCTCCTCAATATCCAATAATCCCAAAAAAATCTCCGACAACTTTCACTCTCTCTTCAGTCCTAAATTGCAGGCCCCTATCACTGAAAAAATAGAAAACATCCTCCTGGAAATCAGCACCAGGCCTCTAAGCGCCATTACTCCCATCCCTCCCCACATCTCCTCTTGCTCATTCTCTACATTTGACCCTTTCACAGAAGAAGAAGTCTCCAGGCTTCTCTCTTCGTCTCATCCTACTACATTCACCACTAACCGCATTCCCTCACGCGTGCTCCAGTTTCTCTCTCTGATCATCACTACTCGCCTAACCAAAATGTTCACTCTGTGCCTCTCTTCTGGTATCTTCCCCTCTTCCTTGAAACACTCTATCATTACTCCATTATTAAAGAAAAACTTCTCTTGACCCATCCAGCACACATAACTCAGAACAGTCTCCAATCTCCCCTTCATCTCTAAATTCTTAGAAAGCCTGCTCTACTCCTCACCCGTTACCGCTCTAGTCACTCTTGTCTAGATCCATTACAGTCTGGTTTTTGCCCCTACATTCTATAGAAACTGCCCCTATCAAAGTGACCAATGACCTTTTGACAGCAAAACGTAATGGTGACCACTCTCTGCTTATTCTTCTTGACCTCTCTGGAGCTTTTGACACTGTTGACCACCATCTCCTACTCTCTATGCTCCACTCAATCGACATAATGGACACCACTCTCTCCTGGTTCTCTACCTATCTTTCTGACTGCTCCTTCAGTGTATCATTCAATGGCTCCATTTCCTCTCACTATTGGGGTGTCTCACAGTTCAGTCATTGACCCTCTTCTCACTCTACACAGCCCCTATTGGACACACCATCAGCAGATTTGGCTTCTAGTACCATCTTTATGCTGATGATGCACACCTATACACTTGATCTCCTGACCTTACCCCCGCTGTATTACAGAATGCCAAATACTGTCTATCCGCACTTTCCAATATCATGTCCTCTCTATCTGAAATTCAACCTTCCTAATACAGAGCTTCTTCTGCTTCCACCTGCCGCTAACCTCCTTAAATCTAATATCTCCCTCTCAATGTGTGGCACCAGGATAACTCCTAGGCAGCAGGCTCTCTGGGTGTTATGTTTGACACCAATCTTTCCTTTACCTCCTATATACCATCTCTTGCTTGCCCTTGACGCTTGCACCTGAAGAATTTTTCTAGCATCCACGATTTTCTCACCATGGAAACAACAAAAACTCTCATTGTGGACCTGATCCACTCCCGCCTTGATTATTGCATTTCTCTTTTAATTGGCCTCCCCCTCATTTTCCCCTCTCCAGTCCATCCTTAATGCAGCAGCCAGGGTCACCTATTTGACTAATTGTTACTCGGACGTCTCTGTTCTTTACCAGTGAATGCACTGGCTGTCTATACACTACAGGATCCAATTCAAATTGCTTGTTCTCACCTACAAAGCTCTTCACAGAGCGTAGCCTCCTTACATCTCCTCCCTCCTAACACCCTACCCGTTCTCTAGGCTCTACAAGCGACCTTCAACTTACATCCCCACTAATCCAAACCAACCACTCCGAGCTCCAAGACTTCTTCCGAGCTGCACCAATTTTTTGGAATGCTCTACCCCCAAGGAACTAGGAATATCCACAACTTACAGTTTTAGGTGTTCCTTAAAAACACATCTTTTTAAGGCTGTCTATCACGCTCCCAAATCGAAGTCCTTTATATATAGCCCATTCACCATTTCTGTAAACATAACTCTCCATCAACTCCACCAAACCCAAGAGCTCTACACAGATTTGCTGGTGATGACTCCTGCAGCCTTAACCAACACTTTTTCAAGATGGCTGGACAATCATTGTAAATAAGCACCTGTTCTTTGTGTCACTCCCACTCCATTGTAGTTTGTAAGCTTATGAGCAGGGTCGTTATATGTTTTGCTTTATATATTGTATTTTTTGCAATTGTTACTTATGACGGTATATGAACCTCTGCATTGTAAAGCGCTGCAGTACATGTTGGTGCTATATAAATAAAGATTATTAATGATTAATCTCCATAGTTCTCATTACACAAGACCTTCACAGCCGTCTACACATCATAGGGAGATCTCATCACACCTTCTCTCCATCTACCTGATGATCCGGAGGAACATCGGGATCTTCTTGTTTACAGTCCTGTGGGAGAAGAGGACGGGGACATCTCTCTGGTGTTGTCCTCTTACTGGATAGACCTGGAGGAGACACATACAGGACTGAATTCATTCTTTACATACAGATCATTATAGGCCGTGTGTATTTAGTCCTGTCTATTACCTGGTGATGTGAGGGCGGCCGGGGAACCTCCATCATGACTATGTCCTTGTACAGATCTCTGTGTCCTTCTAAATACTCCCACTCCTCCATGGAGAAATAGACGGTGACGTCCTGACACCTTATAGGAACCTGACACATACAATGATACCATTGTCATCTTTCCCCGATCCCTTCATAGCGTTACTGTATAATGTCCCAGCAGCAGCAGCATTCCCAGCAGTGTCACCTCTCCAGTCAGCAGCTCAATCATCTTGTAGGTGAGTTGTAGGATCTTCTGGTCATTGATGTCCTCATGTATCAGGGGGTGAGGTGGAGGCCCCGTGATTGGGCTCAGGGCTCTTCCCTCAGACACAGGGTCCTGACAGCACAGATCACTAGAGCTCTTCACTACTGTGTAATCCTGGTTATGGAGAGACACATTAATAAATCTCCAGTCTCCAGACATTTCCAGAGTCCTCACCTCTCCAGTTCTGTCATCTGTTATTCTGTCCATAGATAAGAATGATGTCATGTGACATTGTCATCACAATCTCTCACCTCTCCAGTAACAAGGAAGAGGATCTCTAGGGTGAGGTGGAAGATCCTCTCCGACATCTTGTCTCTGTCCATGTCGATCAATTAAAACTTTGCAGATGATTTCAACAAAAAAGATTGTATTTATTAGACACCTGAATGTAAAGAAGATGAGACGATGTAAAATCATAAAATACTATGAAGAAAAATAATACTGGGATGATGGGTATAGAGCTTGAAACACTTAAACCTATTAGTCAATGTGTATAAATTCCGCCCCTCCCCCATAATTCCTGAACAGATGAAGTGTTGTATCTCCAGCTGCTGCTCCCTGTGTTCTGATAGTGGCCACAGCCGGTACTGCACATCCGCCTCATATTCAAATCAATAGGGATGTGCAGTACCGGCTGCACCCACTATCGGGGATTGTGTGGTCCTGATGGTGGCAATGGCAATCTAACACCAAGTAATGGCTGAAGAGTCTGCTGGATCTAGTGACCCTTTCTCCAGAGTCAGAAGAGGAACAGCTGAGCCCTAAACTCACACAGTGAGTGCGGAGGGGAGACAACGCCACCGAGAGAAAGCCGGGACGTAGCCCTGAACTCCCGGGACACCGCAGACACCGAGAGAAAGCCGGGACATAGCCCTGAACTCCTGGGACACCGCAGACACAGAGAGAAAGCTGGGACGTAGCCCTGAACTCCCGGGACACCGCAGACACCGAGAGAAAGCCGGGACGTAGCCCTGAACTCCCGGGACACCACAGACACCGAGAGAAAGCTGGGACATTGCCCTGAACTCCCGGGACACCGCAGACACCAAGAGAAAGCCGGGACGTAGCCCTGAACTCCCGGGACACCGCAGACACCAAGAGAAAGCCGGGACGTAGCCCTGAACTCCCGGGACATCGCAGACACCAAGAGAAAGGCGGGACGTAGCACTGAACTCCCGGGACACCGCAGACACCAAGAGAAAGCCGGGACGTAGCCCTGAACTCCCGGGACACCGCAGACACCGAGAGAAAGCCGGGACATAGCCCTGAACTCCCGGGACACCGCAGACACCTGGAGAAAGCCGGGACGTAGCCCTGAACTCCCGGGACACCGCAGACACCGAGAGAAAGCCGGGACGTAGCCCTGAACTCCCGGGACACCACAGACACCGAGAGAAAGCCGGGACGTTGCCCTGAACTCCCGGGACACCGCAGACACCGAGAGAAAGCCGGGACGTAGCCCTGAACTCCCGGGACACCGCAGACACCAAGAGAAAGGCGGGACGTAGCCCTGAACTCCCGGGACACCGCAGACACCAAGAGAAAGGCGGGACGTAGCCCTGAACTCCCGGGACACCGCAGACACCAAGAGAAAGCCGGGACGTAGCCCTGAACTCCCGGGACACCGCAGACACCGAGAGAAAGCCGGGACATAGCCCTGAACTCCCGGGACACCGCAGACACCTGGAGAAAGCCGGGACGTAGCCCTGAACTCCCGGGACACCACAGACACAGAGAGAAAGCCGGGACGTAGCCCTGAACTCCGGGGACACTGCAGACACCGAGAGAAAGCCGGGACATAGCCCTGAACTCCCGGGACACCGCAGACACTAAGAGAAAGCCAGGACGTAGCCCTGAACTCCCGGGACACCGCAGACACCGAGAGAAAGCCGGGATGTAGCCCTGAACTCCCGGGACACCGCAGACACCAAGAGAAAGCCGGGACGTAGCCCTGAACTCCCGGGACACCACAGACACTGAGAGAAAACCGGGACATAGCCCTGAACTCCCGGGACACCGCAGACACCGAGAGAAAGCCGGGACGTAGCCCTGAACTCCCGGGACACCGCAGACACCGAGAGAAAGCCGGGACGTAGCCCTGAACTCCCGGGACACCGCAGACACCGAGAGAAAGCCGGGATATAGCCCTGAACTCCCGGGACACCGCAGACACAGAGAGAAAGCCGGGACGTAGCCCTGAACTCCCGGGACACCGCAGACACCGAGAGAAAGCCGGGACGTAGCCCTGAACTCCCGGGACACCGCAGACACCGAGAGAAAGCCGGGACATAGCCCTGAACTCCCGAGACACCACAGACACAGAGAGAAAGCCGGGACATAGCCCTGAACTCCTGGGACACCGCAGACACCGAGAGAAAGCCGGGACATAGCCCTGAACTCCCGAGACACCACAGACACAGAGAGAAAGCCGGGACATAGCCCTGAACTCCTGGGACACCGCAGACACCGAGAGAAAGCCGGGACGTAGCCCTGAACTCCCGGGACACCGCAGACACCGAGAGAAAGCCGGGACGTAACCCTGAACTCCCGGGACACTGCAGACACCGAGAGAAAGCCGGGACGTAGCCCTGAACTCCCGGGACACCGCAGACACCGAGAGAAAGCCGGGACGTAGCCCTGAACTCCCGGGACACTGCAGACACCAAGAGAAAGCCGGGACATAGCCCTGAACTCCCGGGACACCGCAGACACCGAGAGAAAGCCGGGACATAGCCCTGAACTCCCAGGAAAGCTCCACACACTGGGCCTGTGGTGCTAGAAATAATGAAGACTCTCCACATACCTCCACCTGCAGAGCCACCACCACATATATGGCTGCTCTGTGCTTACAGGACCTGTGATGATGTCACATGAGGGGAGGAGTCAGGGGTCACATGATTGTCATGTTGTCATGGTGCTGGATGAGGTGAAGTTTATGTGTGGGGTCAGGAGGGATTTACAGTGTGGATGTAGCAGAGCTGAGTGTGTATGAGGTGTACGGAGCGGAGCCGAGTGTATGAGGTGTACGGAGCGGAGCCGAGTGTGTACAAGATGTACGGAGCGGAGCCGAGTGTGTACGAGGTGTACGGAGCAGAGTCGAGTGGGTACGAGGTGTACGGAGCGGAGCCGTGTGTATGAGGTGTACGGAGCAGAGCCGAGTGTGTACGAGGTGTACGGAGCGGAGCCGAGTGTGTACAAGATGTACGGAGCGGAGCCGAGTGTGTACGAGGTGTACGGAGCAGAGTCGAGTGGGTACGAGGTGTACGGAGCGGAGCCGTGTGTATGAGGTGTACGGAGCAGAGCCGAGTGTGTACGAGGTGTACGGAGCGGAGCCGAGTGTGTACGAGGTGTACGGAGCGGAGCCGAGTGTGTACGAGGTGTACGGAGCAGAGCCGAGTGTGTACGAGGTGTACGGAGCGGAGCCGAGTGTGTACGAGGTGTACGGAGTGGAGCCGAGTGTGTACGAGGTGTACGGAGTGGAGCCGAGTGTGTACGAGGTGTATGGAGCAGAGCTGAGTGTGTACGAGGTGTACGGAGCAGAGCCGAGTGTGTACAAGATGTACGGAGCAGAGCCGAGTGTGTACGAGGTGTACAGAGCAGAGCCGAGTGTGTACGAGGTGTACGGAGCAGAGCCGAGTGTGTACGAGGTGTACAGAGCGGAGCCGAGTGTGTACGAGGTGTACGGAGCGGAGCCGAGTGTGTACGAGGTGTACGGAGCAGAGCCGAGTGTGTACGAGGTGTACGGAGCAGAGCCAAGGGTGTATGAGGTGTACAGAGCAGAGCCAAGCGTGTACAAAGCGTACGGAGCAGAGCCGAGTGTGTACGAGGTGTACGGAGCAGAGCCGAGTGTGTACGAGGTGTACGGAGCAGAGCCGAGTGTGTACGAGGTGTACGGAGCAGAGTGTGTACGAGGTGTACGGAGCGGAGCCGAGTGTGTACGAGGTGTACGGAGCAGAGCCGAGTGTGTACGAGGTGTACGGAGCGGAGCAGAGTGTGTACGAGGTGTACGGCGCAGAGTGTGTACGAGGTGTACGGAGCAGAGCCGAGTGTGTACGAGGTGTACAGATCAGAGCCGAGTGTGTACAAGGTGTACGGAGCAGAGCCGAGTGTGTACGAGGTGTACGGAGCGGAGCCGAGTGTGTACAAGGTGTACGGAGCAGAGCCGAGTGTGTACGAGGTGTACGGAGCGAAGCACAGTGTGTACGAGGTGTACGGAGCAGAGCCGAGTGTGTACGAGGTGTACGGAGCGGAGCCGAGTGTGTACGAGGTGCACGGAGCGGAGCCGAGTGTGTATGAGGTGTACGGAGCGGAGCCGAGTGTGTACGAGGTGTACGGAGCAGAGCCGAGTGTGTACGAGGTGTAAGGAGCAGAGCCGAGTGTGTACGAGGTGTACGGAGCGGAGCCGAGTGTGTACGGGGTGTACGGAGCGGAGCCGAGTGTGTACGAGGTGTACGGAGCAGAGCCGATTGTGTACGAGGTGTGCGGAGCAAAGCCGAGTGTGTACGGGGTGTACGGACCAAAGCCGAGTGTGTACGGGGTGTACGGAGCGGAGCCATGTGTGTATGAGGTGTACGGAGCAGAGCCAAGTGTGTACGAGGTGTACGGAGCAAAGCCGAGTGTGTACGGGGTGTACGGAGCGGAGCCGAGTGTGTACGACGTGTGCGGAGCAAAGCCGAGTGTGTACGGGGTGTACGGACCAAAGCCGAGTGTGTACGGGGTGTACGGAGCGGAGCCATGTGTGTATGAGGTGTACGGAGCGGAGCCAAGTGTGTACGAGGTGTACGGAGCAAAGCCGAGTGTGTACGGGGTGTACGGAGCGGAGCCGAGTGTGTACGAGGTGTACGGAGCAGAGCCGAGTGTGCACGGGGTGTACGGAGCGGAGCCATGTGTGTATGAGGTGTTCGGAGCGGAGCCGAGTGTGTACGAGGTGTACAGAACGAAACCATGTGTATATGAAGTGTATGGAGCGGAGCAGAGTGTGTACGAGGTGTACGGAGCGGAGCCACGTGTGTACGAGGTGTACGGAGCGGAGCACAGTGTGCACGAGGTGTACGGAGCGGAGCACAGTGTGTACGAGGTGTACAGAACGAAACCGTGTATATGAAGTGTATGGAGCGGAGCCACATGTGTATGAGGTGTGCAGAGTGGATCCGCATGTGAATGGAGTAGAGCCGCATATGTTTGAGGTGTACGGAGCAGAGCCGAGTGTGTATGAAGTGTATGGAAAGGAGTCATGATGTGTGTATATGTATGGATCAGAGCCATGTGTACAAAGTGTACAGAGTGGGAACGCATGTGTACGGAGTGGAGCTGTCTCTTACGATGTGTACACAGCAGAGCTGTGTGTACATGTACAGAGCAAACGTGTGTGTACAAGGTGTATGGAGCCGTGGCTGAGCTGAGGAGGCTGAACCTGACCATCACTGAGCAAGGCACAGAAGGACAATATGTTCAGGGCTCAGAGACACGACCGAGATGAGGAAGCTGAGGCCAACCACCACTGAGCAAGATGCAGAAGAACAAGGTATTTATTGCTTCGAGACACAGCCGAGGTGAGGAGGCCGAAACCTGACCATCACTGAGCAAGACACAGAAGAACAAGGTGTTCAGTGCTCAGAGACACGGCCGAGGTGAGGAGGCCGAAACCTGACCACCACTGAGGAAGACACAGAAGAACAAGGTGTTCAGAGCTCAGAGACACGGCCGAGGTGAGGAGACTGAGCCCGACCACCACTGAGCAAGACACAGAAGAACAAGGTGCTCAGTGCTCAGAGACATGGCCGAGGTGAGGAGGCTGAGCCCGACCATCACTGAGCAAAACACAGAAGAACAAGGTGTTCAGTGCTCAGAGACACAGCCGAGGTGAGGAGGCTGAGCCCGACCACCACTGAGCAAGACACAGAAGAACAAGGTGTTCAGAGCTCAGAGACATGGCCGAGGTGAGGAGGCTGAGCCCGACCACCACTGAGCAAGACACAGAAGAACAAGGTGTTCAGTGCTCAGAGACACGGCCGAGGTGAGGACGATGAGCCTGACCACCACTGTGCAAGATATAGAAGTACAAGGTGTTCAGTGCTCATAGACACGGCCGAGGTGAGGAGGCTGAGCCCGACCACCACTGAGCAAGACATAGAAGTACAAGGTGTTCAGTGCTCAGAGACATGGCCGAGGTGAGGAGGCTGAGCCCGACCACCACTGAGCAAGATATAGAAGTACAAGGTGTTCAGTGCTCATAGACACGGCCGAGGTGAGGAGGCTGAGCCCAACCACCACTGAGCAAAACACAGAAGAACAAGGTGTTCAGTGCTCAGAGACACGGCTGAGGTGAGGAGGCTGAGCCCGACCACCACTGAGCAACACAGAAGAACAAGGTGTTCAGTGCTCAGAGACACAGCCGAGGTGAGGAGGCTGAGCCCGACCACCACTGAGCAAGACACAGAAGAACAAGGTGTTCAGTGCTCAGAGACACAGCCGAGGTGAAGAGGCTGAGCCCGACCACCACTGAGCAAGACACAGAAGAACAAGGTGTTCAGTGCTCAGAGACACGGCCGAGGTGAGGAGGCCGAAACCTGACCACCACTGAGGAAGACACAGAAGAACAAGGTGTTCAGAGCTCAGAGACACGGCCGAGGTGAGGAGACTGAGCCCGACCACCACTGAGCAAGACACAGAAGAACAAGGTGCTCAGTGCTCAGAGACATGGCCGAGGTGAGGAGGCTGAGCCCGACCATCACTGAGCAAGACACAGAAGAACAAGGTGTTCAGTGCTCAGAGACACAGCCGAGGTGAGGAGGCTGAGCCCGACCACCACTGAGCAAGACACAGAAGAACAAGGTGTTCAGAGCTCAGAGACATGGCCGAGGTGAGGAGGCTGAGCCCGATCACCACTGAGCAAGACATAGAAGTACAAGGTGTTCAGTGCTCAGAGACATGGCCGAGGTGAGGAGGCTGAGCCCGACCACCACTGAGCAAGACATAGAAGTACAAGGTGTTCAGTGCTCATAGACACGGCCGAGGTGAGGAGGCTGAGCCCGACCACCACTGAGCAAAACACAGAACAAGGTGTTCAGTGCTCAGAGACACAGCCGAGGTGAGGAGGCTGAGCCTGACCACCACTGAGCAAGACACAGAAGAACAAGGTGTTCAGTGCTCAGAGACATGGCCGAGGTGAGGAGGCTGAGCCCGACCACCACTGAGCAAGACACAGAAGAACAAGGTGTTCAGTGCTCAGAGACACAGCCGAGGTGAGGAGGCTGAGCCCGACCACCACTGAGCAAGACCTAGAAGAACAAGGTGTTCAGTGCTCAGAGACATGGCCGAGGTGAGGAGGCTGAGCTCGACCACCACTGAGCAAGACACAGAAGAACAAGGTGTTCAGTGCTCAGAGACACGGCCAAGGTGAGGAGGCTGAGCCCGACCTCCACTGAGCAAGATACAGAAGAACAAGGTGTTCAGTGCTCAGAGACATGGCCGAGGTGAGGAGGACTGAGCTGATCACTACTGAGCAAGACACAGAAGAACAAGGTGTTCAGTGCTCAGAGACATGGCCGAGGTGAGGAGGCTGAGCCCGACCACCACTGAGCAAGACACAGAAGAACAAGGTGTTCAGTGCTCAGAGACATGGCCGAGGTGAGGAGGCTGAGCTCGACCACCACTGAGCAACACACAGAAGTACAAGCTTCAACAAACTCACGTTACTATGAAAGTCGAGAATGTGTGTATAAAAGTAGACGTGTTACATGCTGAGTCTATTTCATTTATAGTTCTTTCTTCTCTACATACACAGTTAGTGTTAGGTGCTCGCCATGGTTAATTAAGCACAATCTTGTAATTAATTGGGAGACTCAAGAGATTAGGTCATGGGGTGACTCTTGGTTTTCCGGATGTCTATGGAGATCCTTGGATTCTCTGAGGACTCACCCTTCAGGATTTATTCAAGGCTTTGATGATGTTTTTTTCTGAGATTTAGTGTGATATCCTACCGCACATATATCATACGATCGTCTTATTGACTTCATACCAGGAGCTAAAATCTCTAAATCTAGTAGGTTTAACCTTCCTCTTCCTGAGGAGGAGGCCATGAAAGAGAATAATTTAGAGCCTGGCTATGGAGCATATTCAGCCATCCAACTCTTCAGTTGCAGTGTATTTATGTATGTTCTGCAATTTTATGTACTGTAATTTAACCTGTGTAACAATCTGACCCTGCCCCGGCCTGTGTTCCTGGACTATAATGTAATCAGGCCTCGGTCAACAGCTAGTGGGGGATTGTGTCTTTGTTTTTCTCAGCATGAGACTCATTCAATACAAGCCTTTAACTTCTGGAAATGTCTTCATATAGCCACATATTCAAAAGTGGGTGTGAACCATTCTTCCTCCAGGGGTTAATCCACAGGCACTGGACAATACACTCATGTTTTGGGATGGGCAGTTATGTGCTGAGGTGCAAGGGGCTGGGGTCTTTCGCTGAAGCAAGACCCTGTTACCCGTGTGTGGCTTTATAGAAGCTATCCTGTGGGGTTCTGCTGTGTCCCTCATCTGTTGGATCCATTGACTTCTTACAAGGATTACTTGTATGTTTTCCCTGGTGTCGGATTGCCAGGTGATGCCCTTGGAACTTTGAGGACTCATTGTGGACTCTAAAGACCAATAGTCATATTTGATGTTCCGCTCCCTGCCTCAATAAAACTTGTGGGGTTCTGCTGTGTCCCTCATCTGTTGGATCCATTTACTTCTTCCAAGGATTACTTCTATGTTTTCCCTGGTGTCGGATTGCCAGGTGATGCCCTTGGAACTTTGAGGACTCATTGTGGACTCTAAAGACCAATAGTCATATTTGATGTTCCGCTCCCTGCCTCAATAAAACTTGTGGGGTTCTGCTGTGTCCCTCATCTGTTGGATCCATTCACTTCTTCCAAGGATTACTTCTATGTTTTCCCTGGTGTCGGATTGCCAGGTGATGCCCTTGGAACTTTGAGGACTCATTGTGGACTCTAAAGACCAATAGTCATATTTGATGTTCTGCTCCCTGCCTCAATAAAACTTGTGGGGTTCTGCTGTGTCCCTCATCTGTTGGATCCATTGACTTCTTCCAAGGATTACTTCTATGTTTTCCCTGGCGTCGGATTGCCAGGTGATGCCCTTGGAACTTTGAGGACTCATTGTGGACTCTAAAGACCAATAGTCATATTTGATGTTCTGCTCCCTGCCTCAATAAAACTTGTTGGATTGTTCGTCGACCTGGTGTCACTTCCTGCTCTGTCACATACCCCGTCACAGGCACCCTCCTGCTATCTTTGGTTTCTTATTCACCCGATGAACCCCGATGCTTGACAAACCGGGGGAAAACGCATTGGGATCTGGACTTTTTGAAGGCCTGCTATCTACATCTAAGTGGCTGAAACTACAAAAAACAAAGCTAAGTCTCATCTAGATGTTTGAGTGGTGCATTTTCGCGTTTTAAACTTCACAGGCACCGATATGAGTGTAGGGTAATAGAGGGATATCTAGGGATCCCGACATTGAATGGGGGGCACCATTTAGGGCTTCATACCATCCATTGTCAGGTAGGGTGATGCAGGGGTGACATCTAGGATACTTTTGCACCCTTTTTGCCTTCCACCTACCTGTTTGGATGTACCAATTGAAACACATTTGGCCAGATTCCCGCCCTGCTGTCTGAATAAAGCATAAACAGGGCGGGAATCTGGCCAAATGCTTTGGAGCTGCTCTGACCAATCTCTGTGCGGCAGGTTGAGTGACACAGAGCCGGAGAGGAGGAGGGCAGAGCCAGGAGAACAGGAGGCGGCACAGAGACATAGAAGAAGGTGGAATACACAAGGAGGAGGCTGGGAGGACTGTGCCAGCAGTGAAGACCTCTTAATAAGATCCCACCCCTTAGACTACTTAACTGTAAGTTCTCCAATGTCTTTTTAAAGCTAACAGGGGGGCTAGAGACATGGGGGAGCCCTTCTCTGAATGCAGCAGATATTCAATTCTGACTACTAATAATCCAGCACCTATACTAACTTAAAGTGATCCTGTCACCCCCAAACCACCTCCTAAGCTATTAAAAGCTGTCCCTACAGCATAGTAACACTTACCCTACACTCCTTTTAGCTCCTAAATGCAGCAAGTGAAACTGAATCTAAACGTTATAAAAGTACCTCATTACTGATGTTAATGAGTGACTATGGTATTCATAGTCACTCAGCCAGGCTGCCCCCTCTTCATACTATCACGCCTCAATAGGCGTGATCTTCATCATACATTCAAATGCGCGCCTGCCCGCTCTCCTCTCGGCCTGGCGCTGCTGTGTGGGGGCTGTATGACACGATTCGCGTCATTTCCGGCGCCGGGTGACGTATTTACACCCGCGCCGCTGTTAGCGTCAAGTACCGTACTGCGCATGCGCAAGCGCATGCACAGTACGGGGCTTGAAGCTCTAACAGCAGCGCGGGTGTAAATACGTTACCCGGCACCGGAAATTACGTGAATCGCGTCATACAGCCCCCACACAGCAGCGGTCCGGAATAGGGGAGCGGGGAGGCGCGCAGGGAGGCGCGCATTTGAATGTATGATGAAGAACACGCCTATTGAGGCGTGATAGTATGAAGAGGGGGCAGCCTGGCTGAGTGACTATGAATACCATAGTCACTCATTAACATCAGTAATGAGGTACTTTTATAACGTTTAGATTCAGTTTCACTTGCTGCATTTAGGAGCTAAAAGGAGTGTAGGGTAAGTGTTACTATGACTACTAGAAAAAAAGCAGCATCAGAAAAACTCACCATCCATGCCAAAGACAGAAAACCAAAAGCACTTACAGGACGCAGTCAGAGCCCAATTGTGGAGCAAGCCCAGCTGCTGGCTGATGAGTCGCCTCTACCAGCAAAATGTGGGAGGCGACCTGCCATGCATACACTAGGCCTGCATAGAGCACCATTCACACTGATACATATGATGCAGAGTGTCTGAAAGCTACCCAACCGCTCCGCTGCCTGAGCATTGGGCCGCACAGTACGATGCTTCTGCACCACTGGATGAACGGCGCCCCTATGGGCCCACCTGCGCCCTGGATGGATAAAAAAGTGCAAAAGTTTTTTATATGATAAATAAAAAACCTTTATAGATGGGATTTTGGTTCATGTGTTGGCCCAAGACATTTAAGCTGATGACCCACGATCAAGGGATCCCATGCTCACCAGTCCTAACAAAATTGTACAAAAACTACTAGAAAAAAAGCAGCATCAGAAAAACTCACCATCCATGCCAAAGACAGAAAACCAAAAGCACTTACAGGACGCAGTCAGAGCCCAATTGTGGAGCAAGCCCAGCTGCTGGCTGATGAGTCGCCTCTACCAGCAAAATGTGGGAGGCGACCTGCCATGCATACACTAGGCCTGCATAGAGCACCATTCACACTGATACATATGATGCAGAGTGTCTGAAAGCTACCCAACCGCTCCGCTGCCTGAGCATTGGGCCGCACAGTACGATGCTTCTGCACCACTGGATGAACGGCGCCCCTATGGGCCCACCTGCGCCCTGGATGGATAAAAAAGTGCAAAAGTTTTTTATATGATAAATAAAAAACCTTTATAGATGGGATTTTGGTTCATGTGTTGGCCCAAGACATTTAAGCTGATGACCCACGATCAAGGGATCCCATGCTCACCAGTCCTAACAAAATTGTACAAAAACTACTAGAAAAAAAGCAGCATCAGAAAAACTCACCATCCATGCCAAAGACAGAAAACCAAAAGCACTTACAGGACGCAGTCAGAGCCCAATTGTGGAGCAAGCCCAGCTGCTGGCTGATGAGTCGCCTCTACCAGCAAAATGTGGGAGGCGACCTGCCATGCATACACTAGGCCTGCATAGAGCACCATTCACACTGATACATATGATGCAGAGTGTCTGAAAGCTACCCAACCGCTCCGCTGCCTGAGCATTGGGCCGCACAGTACGATGCTTCTGCACCACTGGATGAACGGCGCCCCTATGGGCCCACCTGCGCCCTGGATGGATAAAAAAGTGCAAAAGTTTTTTATATGATAAATAAAAAACCTTTATAGATGGGATTTTGGTTCATGTGTTGGCCCAAGACATTTAAGCTGATGACCCACGATCAAGGGATCCCATGCTCACCAGTCCTAACAAAATTGTACAAAAACTACTAGAAAAAAAGCAGCATCAGAAAAACTCACCATCCATGCCAAAGACAGAAAACCAAAAGCACTTACAGGACGCAGTCAGAGCCCAATTGTGGAGCAAGCCCAGCTGCTGGCTGATGAGTCGCCTCTACCAGCAAAATGTGGGAGGCGACCTGCCATGCATACACTAGGCCTGCATAGAGCACCATTCACACTGATACATATGATGCAGAGTGTCTGAAAGCTACCCAACCGCTCCGCTGCCTGAGCATTGGGCCGCACAGTACGATGCTTCTGCACCACTGGATGAACGGCGCCCCTATGGGCCCACCTGCGCCCTGGATGGATAAAAAAGTGCAAAAGTTTTTTATATGATAAATAAAAAACCTTTATAGATGGGATTTTGGTTCATGTGTTGGCCCAAGACATTTAAGCTGATGACCCACGATCAAGGGATCCCATGCTCACCAGTCCTAACAAAATTGTACAAAAACTACTAGAAAAAAAGCAGCATCAGAAAAACTCACCATCCATGCCAAAGACAGAAAACCAAAAGCACTTACAGGACGCAGTCAGAGCCCAATCTTGATCGTGGGTCATCAGCTTAAATGTCTTGGGCCAACACATGAACCAAAATCCCATCTATAAAGGTTTTTTATTTATCATATAAAAAACTTTTGCACTTTTTTATCCATCCAGGGCGCAGGTGGGCCCATAGGGGCGCCGTTCATCCAGTGGTGCAGAAGCATCGTACTGTGCGGCCCAATGCTCAGGCAGCGGAGCGGTTGGGTAGCTTTCAGACACTCTGCATCATATGTATCAGTGTGAATGGTGCTCTATGCAGGCCTAGTGTATGCATGGCAGGTCGCCTCCCACATTTTGCTGGTAGAGGCGACTCATCAGCCAGCAGCTGGGCTTGCTCCACAATTGGGCTCTGACTGCGTCCTGTAAGTGCTTTTGGTTTTCTGTCTTTGGCATGGATGGTAAGTGTTACTATGCTCTAGGGACAGCTTTTAATAGCTTAGGAGGTGGTTTGGGGGTGACAGGATCCCTTTAAAGCTATCTATTCCTTTGCTGATTAATTATATATATATATATATATATATATATATATATACCCCTATGACTAAATGAGACAAAATCGTTCTAATAAAAGAATATTTATTAAACAACCCAAAACACCTACAGTATTATATATACAGTACTAGTTAACACAATACACGCAATACCGTAATAGCAGCTATGATACATACATATATATATACTGTGTAATAGTAAGAGAGAAATATGTTTTAATTGTAATTATGCAAACACATTCCCCTCAACAGATTACCATTTGGCCCGGCAGATGTGTCCCTGTATGTCTCCACTGGCACTGGGGCATCAATGCTTTTATGTTGTGTAGCTCTGGCGAGATCCTTTATAACATTCCATTCACCTAATATTAAGGTCAGACCACAGGCGTTCCGTCATTCTCTACCACAATCTTTTCTTCCCCACAAAAAAGTGTTGTGATCCAACCTTATAAGGTTTCTTGAGTGACAAGAGCACTCACGCCGATGCAGTAGAGCGGGTGTCCGCGCTCCATAGTACATGTGCAGATGTCTCGCGAGACGTTGGCATTGACAGCGGCACCTGGTCTACTGTGCAAGCGAGGGTGCCGCATTCTATGCCGAGGTGTCGGGAGATTAGTGAAGTCTCACGAGAAATTTGCACTATGTTCTATGGAGCACGTACACCCGCTCCACTGTGCTGGCGCAAGTGCTCGTCACTCAAGTGCCGGCCAGTAGAGGGGCAGGAAGATTAAAACATACTGGGTGATTTTTGTAGCGTAGAGGGGAGGCAAGGGGTTTAGCCACCATGACCATATAGCAGCCTCAGTGACCCAATAGGAGGCCAGCGCTGGACACAATAAAAGTTGTTTTCACAGGTATTAGGGGCATGTCTGGGCACATAGAAGAGTTACTAGAACCCCATTTACATCGTGTATAAGCTGGTGGGCACAGTTTAAAATGTCCAAAGTGGGTGTCAGGTTAATTATCCTTTTTATTGGACTGATGTGATTAATCTTTAGCCCCATAGACAATGTGTGGGACTTGCCGTAAGTGTGGCGCAAGTGCGTCCGTCAGGCGGCAAATGCGGTAAATCTGCCGGATCCAGACAGAACTGCTGATGTAAAAGGGGCCTAATGGTAGTGGTGTTCGTAACATGGACTAATTGGAAATTCTCTCATCTCTAGTTTCTAATCATTATTTAGTGTTGACAATTATTTTCTCCTTCTCTTCTAAACCTGCAACATATAAAGGGAGAGGGGGGGAGCGCACATAGAGTGGTTACTGGGGGACACCAAGAGTTATTGCTTCAAGGATCCACTCACCTCCTGTGGTTGTGAGTACCCGCAACCGGTTTGAAGAGCCTGGCCGCTGCAGATTCCGTGAGGATAGGAGATGCTAGGTTTTGTACATTTTTGGGATGTACTCTGTGTGGCGCCCCACAACGAGTAGTTGGGTAGCATGACACTTGGGGACAAGCATAATTCACCAAGGGGGAGTGTGGCGCCCCGCAACGAATGCGTCACAGGAGTGTATTGCCGCCAAGACAGCAGCAGCAATATTCTCTGACTAAGCAATGACATGGTTAAAACTCAGAGCTCCATACCCTACATGCACATCAGCATAGAGGGCCAATAAGCTCCTGGTGGGCGGAGTGTAGGTGTAGTGTGTAGTGGAGAATTAGTGCAGCAAGTCAGTCTACGACGAGCCTGCAAAAATGTAGGAGAAGGAGGAAGCAAGGTGGCCGGGAGGAACTTAGGAGAGGGGGCATTGCACAGTGCCGTGCAGCCCCTAGGCCACCACCACCCCCGGTTGGGCGCCATTATCCCGGTGCCTCAACAACCGGACTCTGGGCAACCATATACGGGTCACCATCTACCCGCGCCCATCTACAACCGGATTACTGGTTCCGAAGCTAGCAGTTGTTCAGCACTGCTATGCAAACCAGGAGTGGAGGACCGCTCACCAGGAGCACCCCACCACCGCCGCACACAGAGTTGTCTTGCCAGCGGAGTACCCACCAAAAGGACCCAAGGCTCCCCCACACATCCGGTCAGAATTCACCGGTAGGGAAATTGAAGCAGCCTCCTTGTACCCAATCTGGCACCCCAAGGCGACAACGGCAACACAAACTAGCTTAGAATGGAGGAACACCGCGGAGCTCTGAGAAACACTGGTCATTGCTGAGTCCACCCGGTCCGTTACCCGTCAACTGTATGCCATGTATCACCTGCTGGTTACAGTAAAGTACCCGTTACAGAGACTATCAGTGTCCGTGCCTTTCTTAGAACTGTCCATCTCCACAGACTAGAAGGTAACTGCAGCTGCCTCACAACATCTTGTGCAGCTCCTGGCTCATCCTGTGGGGAGCGTCCCATCTTGCTGCAACACATCCCCCGGAGACCCAAGCAGCGCCGGTGGACATCACTGGAACTCTCACAGGTGGCGTCACGAAACAATTAACCCCTTAACTGTTCAGCCACCCCTTTTGAATCTGGACCACCGGGCCCCACTACCGGCAGGCGCGGTTTCTGTGACAAGGAGGAGAAGAAATGCCTGTCCCGTGAAGTCCCGACCACTGTGAGTCATCTGCGCTAACCACAAAGATTTGGTAAAAGGAAAACTTTATTCACCACCACCACCACACATCACACTGGATGTCTGGCGGTGGTGAATAAAGTTTTCCTTTTACCAAATCTTTGTGGTCAGCGCGGAGTAGATCCCGAAAATTTACAAAACCTAGCATCTCTTCTAAACCTGTCACTTTTATTTGAATTTATTTCTTCTAAAATTTGTCAATAATGTGATTTAGGAAATAAGTACATTGCTATATTCCTACATGTGTTTTTAGATGTTGAAGAAGATATGATTTTCGGGAATAATGTTTCCCACATTCTGAACATAAAAATGGCTTCTCCCCTGTGTGAATTCTCAGATGTGTAAGGAAATATGATTTAATGCTAAAACATTTCCCACATTGTGAACATGAAAATGGCTTCTCCCCTGTGTGAATTCTCTGATGTATAAGGAAATATGATTTATCGGTAAAAGATTTCCCACATTCTGAACAGAAAAATGGCTTCTCCCCTGTGTGACTTCTCTGGTGTGTAAGTAAACTTGATTTTTTGATAAAACCTTTACCACATTCTGAACATGAAAATGGCTTCTCCCCCATGTGAATTCTCTGATGCTTAAGTAAATATGATTTATGGGTAAAACCTTTCCCACATTCTGAACATAAAAATTGCTTCTTCCCTGTGTGAATTCTCTGATGTTTAAGTAAATATGGTTTATGGGTAAAACATTTCCCACATTCTGAACATGAAAAGTGCTTCTCCCCTGTGTGAGTTCTCTGATGTGTAAGTAAATATGACTTATGGGTAAAACATTTCCCACATTCTGAACATGAAAATTGCTTCCCGCCTGTGTGAATTCTCTGATGTGCATGTAAATTTGATTTACGATTAAAACATTTCCCACATTCTGAACATGAAAATTGCTTCTCCTCTGTGTGAATTATCTGATGGTTAAGTAAATTTCCTTTATGGGTAAAACACTTTCCACATTCTGAGCATGAAAATTGCTTCTCCCCTGTGTGAATTCTCTGATGTTTAAGCAAATTTCCGTTATGGTTAAAACATTTCCCACATTCTGAACATGAAAACGGCTTCTCCCCTGTGTGAATTCTCAAATGTGTAAGGACTTTTGCTTTACGATTAAAACATTTCCCACATTCTGTACATGAAAACAGTTTCTTCCCTGCAGACACAGTTTGATGTTCTACATCCATCCTGTGGCTTTCATTTTGATTAACAGTCTGTGATGAATCAGGAGAGAGGACCTGTTGAAAAGGCTCCAATTGATTTTTGCTGTGAAGGGCTGGAGGTATAGCTGGAATAACGGCATGCTCTTCATTGGTAACTGGTTTGATACCACAGTCATCTGGTAAGAATTAAAATGATTTAATCTTCTATAACAATTCCTTATTTCAATAAATATTCTGTATACATATTTCTATACAAAATGAAGAATGACGCAAATGTGACCTTGGTGAGACACTTATTTACTAAACCCATTCTATTAATCCCCCTAAAAGTGCAAGGTAATATAGGGAGTATTAAAAATGAGCTCTATTAGATCACAATCTACAGCAACAGATAAAAATACACTCCATAAAAAGCATGTAAGATCGTTGGGACTTATTCAGGTCTGATCCAGATGTCCCATTCCTTTGCCTTGTTTGCGATTAGATTTGTCCCTTTTTCAAGTTTTTTCTGGTTGTATTATTTATGTGTTGTTCTTAATTGTGATCTAATGAAGTGCATTTCTATTTTGTATACGGTCTCACATATTATGTATATACCATATATATATGGTTAGTGGTTGGGTGAGGCCATTTATTGTCAGACTACTGTGTTTCGCTTTTTAAATCCTAATGACAACCACAAACATCCAAATGACTCTGACCCTGTTCACATACCCCAGTTCTTAATACGGTGTATTGCCCCTTCTAACATCAAATCAATGACAGCTTGAAGTCTTTTGTGGTAGTTGTGGATGAGGCTCTTTATTTTCTCAGATGGTAGCAAGATGGCTGCTGACCAGTGAGGACGTGCTCCACCGCACTCCTCATCACCCCATGACATTGGGAATGCCCAGCCAACCTGCTGCAGCTGGATCCTGGACACCGGATCCAGCGCCTGCAGCCACCAAGACGACTGACCATCGAAGGCTGAGGACGGCGTGTAGTACCATCGCCTCCCCGTTCTCGAGGCTGCTGCTCACGGCCCCCACTGATTCGGCCCAACTGCAGTGGGCCGCGCCGGGCACAGCCGCCGCCCACTGTCCCTCACCCGGCACATGAGCCCCGGGACCTGCCATAGGCTATCTCACCACGGGTGCCCCGCGACCCTCCAGCGGGGAACCAATCTGGGCCTTAATTCCCCGCTGGAGGGTAACGGGGCACCCGTGGTGAGGCCTGTATTAGCTGGCCCCCTCCTGCCACCAAGGCCCCGCCCCCTCACTGGACTGCTGGCGGCACTGTAGACCAGAGGGCCGGCAGCACCGGTCCACCCGCACCCTGCCCTGGCCTGCCTGGTAGCGGCTCACCTGATGCTACTGCGCCCGCGTCCCAGCCGCCCCGGGAGGTAGGAGACATAGGCCACACCGGCGAACAGGAGGCTGAACTGGTAGCCGAATCGGTGGCGGCCAGTAGCGGGTGAGTGTGAGAGGAGAGGACTTTCACTCCTGGCTCCACTGCACAGAGAGAGAGAGAGTCCTGTGGCTGCACTAAAACAGGGGCTTAGTACTGCAGGCCTCCCTGAGCCTAAAACCCTGCCCCCAGCTAGCGCCCAGCACCGAACCCACAGTGTCAAAGCTCTCATTAACATCATTAACATGAACATCTACTACACTATAATTGCCATCCCCTGTAGCAGGGACTCAAGCGCTGCCAATGAACAGGGAGGTGAGGAGATGGGGCACTCAATCACCTGCAACATCCCCACGGGTGACCGGCTGCACACGGTCCCTTGACTGCACCTGACCCGCTGGCTTCACGTGTCCCCCCTGCCTGCAAATGACCCCCAAGTCGCATCTGGTACCCCTGGCTACACCCGGCTGCCCTGACCCCCTGGTCGCACCTAGCCGCATCTGACCCCCTGGCTGCATATCACCCCCCCGGCTGCATCTAACCGCCCTGGTTGCATCTGACCCCCCTGGCTGCATCTGGCCCCCCGGCTGCATCATCTCACCCCCGGCTGCATCATCTCACCCCTGGCTGCATCATCTCGTCCCCGGCTGCATCATCTCGTCCCCGGCTGCATCATCTTGTCCCCGGCTGCATCATCTTGTCCCCGGCTGCATCACCTCGTCCCCTGCTGCACTACCTCGTCCCCTGCTGCACTCTCTCGTCCCTGACTCCATTGCCTCATCCCTGGCGGCATCATCTCACCACCGGACTGCATCCCATCCCTGGACTGCATCTCATCCCCGGACTACACCTCATTTGTGACCATTTGCTCATCACCGCAGCCCACCATCCCGC
The DNA here is from genome assembly GCA_033576535.1 of Allobates femoralis. Lineage (NCBI taxonomy): Eukaryota > Metazoa > Chordata > Amphibia > Anura > Aromobatidae > Allobates > Allobates femoralis. The sequence goes on from JARQOC010000006.1 coordinate 499,199,875, forward strand.
CGTATCTGACCCCTGGCTGCTTCTGACCTGCTGCCATTACTCATCCCCTACTCACCGTATACAATGTTTCCGCTTCTTTTCACTCTCACTCCCATCCTCCTCCACTTCCTACTACCCCCAATTATCCCTCCACTGAGCAACAAAGTACTTCTCTCACCCTCCATCCTACCCAGCCACCTCACCCACTCCTCTGAACTATTCCTTCACTTTCAATCCTCTGTCTCCAAACAGAAACACCCACAACGTAAACTCTCCTGTTCCCACCACCTAACCCTCTCCCTGCTCCTCCTGCTTGCTGGTGACATCTCCCCTAATCCTGCCCACCCCACACCATACCCCCACAATCACTTCCACCCCACCCCCACGACCCATCACTAACTCTCGTAACCTCAACAATCTCAGACCCATTCCTTCAGCCCATGCTGCCCCAGTCCCTCTACCCGGAGCACTATGGAATGCATGCTTAGTTTGCAACAAACTCCCATTCATCCACGACCTCTTCATCACTAACAAACTCTCATTTCTTGGCATCACTGAAACCCGGCTCACCCCCTCTAACACAGCCTCCCCGCTGCACTCTCTTACGGCAGACTCACCCTCTCCTACACACCCCGCCCCAATAACAAGCATGGCGGAGGAGTCGGCCTGCTCCTGTCCGACAGTTGCTCCTTTACCCCAATTACACTACCACCCTCCGCCAACTTCCACTCCTTCGAAGTTCACTCCTTCCGCATCTAATCCCCCTGCAACCTCCAGCTGGCTGTTCTCTACCGCCCCCTGGTTCTATCCTTCCTTTCTCGACCATTTCACCACCTGGCTTCTTAACTTCCTCTCTTCTAACATCCCCTCTATCATCATGGGCAAATTCAAGATCCCCATTGATACCCCCCACCCAGCTGCCTCTCGACTCCTATCACGGACCACCTCCTTTGGGCTTTCCCAATGGTCCTCCTCAGCCACTCATAAGGATGTCCATACTCTCGACCTCATCTTCACCCGCCTTTGCTCCCTCACCGACCTCTCAAACTCTGCCCTCCCCCTATCCGACCATAACTTGCTGACCATCTCCTCCGTCTCCCCTCCTACCACTCCCCCCCTCTAAGGAAACTCATCTCCGCTGAAACCTTAAAGGGAACCTGTCACCTGGAATTAAGGCCCTACACTATCACTACCTGTCCCTACACCTTTCTAGCTGCTCCTTATCTGTGCTAAAATGGACCTATAAAAGATTAGAAAAATGAATTCTAACTTACATAAGTCCGTGAGTAAGGGAGACTGAAAAGGAGGTGCCAGGCTCCATGAAGCACTCCTCCATGCGGCTGTGCACGCCCCGCTGGGCGGCATTATTGTTTCTTCCTCTCTGCCCCTCTATTTGGAATCTCCCGCCCTCTGGAAGCTTGTCATGCACCGGGCGCTACGTCACTTCCGGCCCGGTGCATTATGGGGCCGATCACGTGATCAGCCTCAGTGCATTATGGGGCCGATCACGTGATCAGCCTCAGTGCATTATGGGGCCGATCACAATGGCCCGACTCTGCGCATGCGCAATGCGCTTATTGAAGCCAGGCTTCGCATGTACACATTCGGGTTAGACGATCCAAAACAGATCAGAAGGGTAGCGGTGTTTCAGTACATTTGGGAGCGGTTCCTGGGTCTCGCCTTTGCCCGTGTACCAATTTGACATATTTGCTGGCGTTATGGCCGGCAGGGGCTGGGCCTCTTTTCATTCATTAGAACCACTGTTCTAAAGTTCAGATTTTCTGGCATGGTTTTCAAGGAATGCGGTGTGAGAATTTATGTTTGTATTTAAAAAAGCTTTCCCCCTCTTGCCCGCTTCCTGATCTGATATTGGTTCATCTTTCGGATAATGACCTCGGTAGGATTAATACGCAGTGAGGAAACTTCAGGCCTCGGGGCCCCGATGCGAAAGCTCTAACGTGGCCCCCAATTATTGCAACTCTTTAGTAGTATTAGTCTTTTTCTATGGGCCAAAAGGACGTTTGGGGCCCCCTAGGCTGCAGGGCCCGGGTGCGATCGCAACCCCTGCACCTATTGTAGTTACGCCCCTGTTAATACGGTTGATCTCCTCTGGACGATGAAGCGAGATATTAACTTAGTGCATTCTTTATTCCCTAATGCCTCTTTGGACTTTTCCGAGGTCGTCCCCCGATTGTTATGGAGTTCTTCTAACTTACGTTTTATGGAAGGTATCAGGAAGCGGATAGATCGACGAATGGAGAAGTTTATGAGGGGTTTGGGTTTTTTCTCCTACCGACATTCTGATTTGGAGGGTTTCCTAACCGGGCTGTACAGGAGGGATGGAGTGCATTTGGGGGATATAGGATTAGATATATTTAATCTGGGCCTCCGGACGGCGGTGGAGCAATGGCTTGGAGGTTCGGGGGTGGTCAGCCATTCTTGAATGTCTGCCACTTTGGGCAAGATTGCTCTTGTCTATGGGCGAATTCGTTTATATGGTGCTATGAGAATGACTGGTGATTTTAATTATTTATTCAAGAAGTTTAAGGGCCGCTTTACACACACCAACTTCTGTGTCCAACTTCTGAACAAATCTCTGGTTACAGTGAAATCATGGACACATTGTTCCATTTGTACACGGACACAAAATGGAGCAATGTGTCCATGATTTCACTGCAACCAGAGATTTGTTCAGAAGTTGGACACAGAAGTTGGTGTGTGTAAAGCGACCCTAAGTATTGGGTCTGAAGTTTTAATGGAATAAAGTAACTATTTAATAAAGCTCCATGGTCGTTGCCTCCACAGACATCTGGTGTGTATTTATTTAATTTGGGTTTAACATAAGATAGTGGGTCCTGTGTTGCCATGTTATTGTTATAGACTTACTCCAGCGCTGTCACTTTTCTATCCAGTCTTCACAATATAGTCTGTGGTTGTGCTGGAGGAGATTCTGCACTAAATGTACAGGGGCTTATATCATTGTGTATGGGGCAAATTATCAATCTGTTGTTACCAATTTTTAGTTATGATGAGTTCTGCTCTTGGTTTGGACAAGATTCCGATCTACTGTGTTTCTAAAACCTCCCCGGATCTTCCTAAATACTTGTTGTTGACCTCAGGTTTGGCTTCTCACTTGAGTTTCCTTCCGGGACCTGTCTTGTCTCTAGATATTGACCTTGACTTGGTTCTGACCTGTAATTCCCATCTCCGATGTCTGATTATTACTCACCTGGGCGGTGATCTGTAGGGATCTCCTCTGTCCTCCGCTCATCACCCCTCACATATGTCTCTGTAGTATTAATATGGGGCAGATCATCATCACCCCTCACATATGTCTCTGTAGTATTAATATGGGGCAGATCATCATCACCCCTCACATATGTCTCTGTAGTATTAATATGGGGCAGATCATCATCACCCCTCACATATGTCTCTGTAGTATTAATATGGGGCAGATCATCATCACCCCTCACATATGTCTCTGTAGTATTAATATGGGGCAGATCATCATCACCCCTCACATATGTCTCTGTAGTATTAATATGGGGCAGATCATCACCCCTCACATATGTCTCTGTAGTATTAATATGGGGCAGATCATCATCACCCCTCACATATGTCTCTGTAGTATTAATATGGGGCAGATCATCATCACCCCTCACATATGTCTCTGTAGTATTAATATGGGGCAGATCTTCATCACCCCTCACATATGTCTCTGTAGTATTAATATGGGGCAGATCATCACCCCTCACATATGTCTCTGTAGTATTAATATGGGGCAGATCATCATCACCCCTCACATATGTCTCTGTAGTATTAATATGGGGCAGATCATCATCACCCCTCACATATGTCTCTGTAGTATTAATATGGGGCAGATCTTCACCCTGAAACAAAGATTGTAAAAGTCACAGACAGATGGAGAAGTCCCATCTATGATCAGCTGTAATCTGCCATCTCCACCGTTCTCATTACACAAGTATAAAACATAGAATACTGGAGGATAAAACAAGACTGAGCACAAGACCTTCACAGCCGTCTACACATCATAGGGAGATCTCATCACACCTTCTCTCCATCTACCTGATGATCCGGAGGAACATCGGGATCTTCTTGTTTACAGTCCTGTGGGAGAAGAGGACGGGGACATCTCTCTGGTGTTGTCCTCTTACTGGATAGACCTGGAGGAGACACATACAGGACTGAATTCATTCTTTACATACAGATCATTATAGGCCGTGTGTATTTAGTCCTGTCTATTACCTGGTGATGTGAGGGGCGGCCGGGGAACCTCCATCATGACTATGTCCTTGTACAGATCTCTGTGTCCTTCTAAATACTCCCACTCCTCCATGGAGAAATAGACGGTGACGTCCTGACACCTTATAGGAACCTGACACATACAATGATACCATTGTCATCTTTCCCCGATCCCTTCATAGCGTTACTGTATAATGTCCCAGCAGCAGCATTCCCAGCAGTGTCACCTCTCCAGTCAGCAGCTCAATCATCTTGTAGGTGAGTTGTAGGATCTTCTGGTCATTGATGTCCTCATGTATCAGGGGTGAGGTGGAGGCCCCGTGATTGGGCTCAGGGCTCTTCCCTCAGACACAGGGTCCTGACAGCACAGATCACTAGAGCTCTTCACTACTGTGTAATCCTGGTTATGGAGAGACACATTAATAAATCTCCAGTCTCCAGACATTTCCAGAGTCCTCACCTCTCCAGTAACAAGGAAGAGGATCTCTAGGGTGAGGTGGAAGATCCTCTCCGCCATCTTGTCCCTGTCCAGATCCATCAAGGTAAATCTTGCAGCAGATTTCAACACAAAAGATTGTATTTATTAAGATCCTGAATGTAAAGAAGATGAGAAGATGTAAAATTATATATAATACTATGTAGAAAAAAAAATAGTGGTGTGATGTTGCTGGTTTAGAAGAAGGAGCAGCTCCGGAATTGACCATTTCCGGGCAGTTACTGCCGGCACTGACACCAGCTCATTGTCGAGGGAGTCAGGCCCCATCTGACCTTCCTATTGATGACCTCAGCTCAGATACAAGGGCCCTTCTGAAATTTGCCACATAGGTATAAAGTGCCTCTTTCTTCATTGAAAAAGACCCAAGACAGGTCGAAACGTCTGTGAAACGTCTATTTAAAGCAATAAACAGTGCAAAAAATTTTTTTTCAAGTATCATTTATTCTTTATTCGTGTGCCAGAATAATTATAAACAATAGCCCCTTTAGTGACATCTTCAATACTTATTTCACCCCCTGTATATCGTTATTTGCTGAATAGTAATGTTTATTATATCCCACTTAGTGACCATCAATACGTCTCTTCACTGACCTGATATCTAAGAAAATCCCATCCCGATGAGAGAAAATGCAGCAGCTGTTGACTGTACACTACACTATAGCTGACACTCTGCTTATTCAGCCATGAGCGGGGTTGGCGCCGACCAGGGTAATTTAACCCTTTAGATGCTGGTGTTAATAGAGAAAACATCATCTACATGGTTTACAGTGCATGTTGCTCCATTTCTAACCCCATGGGCACTCGGAGATGGCGATTGTGTGGTTCTGATGGTGACAATGGCAATCTAACACCACGTAATGGGAGAACAGTCTATTGGATAGAGTGAATGAGGAGAGGAGACGATGACACCACAGACACTGAGAGAAAAGCCGGGACGTAGCCCTGAACTCCCGGGACACTGCAGAAACCGAGAGGAAGCCAGGGCGTAACCCTGAACCCCCGGGACACCGCAGACACTGAGAGAAAGCCGGGACATAGCCCTGATCTCCCGGGACACCGCAGACACCGAGAGAAAGCCGGGATGTAGCCCTGAACCCCCGGGACACCACAGACACCGAGAGAAAGCAGGACATAGCCCTGAACTCCCGGGACACCACAGACACCGAGAGAAAGCCGGGACGTAGCCCTGAACTCCCGAGACACCGCAGACACCGAGAGAAAGCCGGGACATAGCCCTGAACTCCCGGGACACCGCAGACACCGAGAGAAAGCCGGGACGTAGCCCTGAACTCCCGAGACACCGCAGACACTGACAGAAAGCCGGGACGTAGCCCTGAACTCCCGGGACACCACAGACACTGAGAGAAAGCCGGGACATAGCCCTGAACTCCTGGGACACCGCAGACAATGAGAGAAAGCCGAGACGTAGCCCTGAACTCCCGGGACACTGCAGACACCAAGAGAAAGCCGGGACGTAGCCCTGAACTCCCGGGACACCGCAGACACCGAGAGAAAGCCGGAACATAGCCCTGAACTCCCGGGACACCACAGACACTGAAAGAAAGTCGGGACGTAGCCCTGAACTCCCGGGACACCGCAGACACCGAGAGAAAGCCGGGACGTAGCCCTGAACTCTCGGAACACCGCAGACACCGAGAGAAAGTCGGGACGTAGCTCTGAACTCCCGGGACACCGCAGACACCGAGAGAAAGCCGGGACGTAGCTCTGATCTACCGAGACACCGCAGACACCGAGAGAAAGCCGGGACGTAGCCCTGAATTCCTGGGACACCGCAGACACAGAGAGAAAGCCGGGACGTAGCCCTGAACTCCTGGGACACCGCAGACACTGAGAGAAAGCCGGGACGTAGCCCTGAACTCCCGGGACACCGCAGACACAAAGAGAAAGCCGGGACGTAGCCCTGAACTCCCGGGACACCGCAGACACAAAGAGAAAGCCGGGACATAGCCCTGAACTCCCGGGACACTGCAGACACCGAGAGAAAGCCGGGACATAGCCCTGAACTCCAGGGACACCGCAGACACCGAGAGAAAGCCGGGACGTAGCCCTGAACTCCCGGGACACTGCAGACACCGAGAGAAAGCCGGGACATAGCCCTGAACTCCAGGGACACCGCAGACACCGAGAGAAAGCCGGGACGTAGCCCTGAACTCCCGGGACACCACAGACACCGAGAGAAAGCCGGGACCGTAGCCCTGAACTCCCGGGACACCGCAGACACTGAGAGAAAGCCGGGACGTAGCCCTGAATTCCCGGGACACCGCAGACACCAAGAGAAAGCCGGGACGTAGCCCTGAACTCCCGGGACACCGCAGACACCGATAGAAAGACGGGACATAGCCCTGAACTCCCGGGACACCGCAGACACCGAGAGAAAGCCGGGACGTAGCCCTGAACTCCCGGGACACTGCAGACACCGAGAGAAAGCCGGGACATAGCCCTGAACTCCCGGGACACCGCAGACACCGAGAGAAAGACGGGACGTAGCCCTGAACTCCCGGGACACTGCAGACACCGAGAGAAAGCTGGGACGTAGCCCTGAACTCCCGGGACACCGCAGACACCGAGAGAAAGCCGGGACGTAGCCCTGAACTCCCAGGACACCGCAGACACCGAGAGAAAGCCGGGACGTAGCCCTGAACTCCCGGGACACCACAGACACCGAGAGAAGGCCGGGACATAGCCCTGAACTCCCGGGACACCGCAGACACCGAGAGAAAGCCGGGACGTAGCCCTGAACTCCCGGGACACCACAGACACCGAGAGAAAGCCGGGACGTAGCCCTGAACTCCCGGGACACCACAGACACCGAGAGAAGGCCGGGACATAGCCCTGAACTCCCGGGACACCGCAGACACCGAGAGAAAGCCGGGACGTAGCCCTGAACTCCCGGGACACCGCAGACACCGAGAGAAAGCCGGGACGTAGCCCTGAACTCCCGGGACACCGCAGACACCGAGAGAAAGCCGGGACGTAGCCCTGAACTCCCGGGACACCGCAGACACCGAGAGAAAGCCGGGACGTAGCCCTGAACTCCCGGGACAGCTCCGCACACTGGGACTGTGGTGCTAGAAATAATGGAGCCTCCACATACCTCCACCTGCAGGGCCGCCACCACATATATGGCTGCTCTGTGCTTACAGGACCTGTGATGATGTCACATGGAGGGGAGGAGTCAGGGGTCACATGATCAGCTCCTCAGTTCTCATGGCGCTGGATGAGGTGAAGGTTATGTGTGGGGTCAGGAGGGATTTACAGTGATTTCCTCCATAAGTTTCTCACTGATAATATAATACACGTTCTTGTTCTTCAGCAATCTCATGTTGAAAATGAAGATGAACTTCTCGCTCGTGGCTCCATTTCTGGGTTTGATATACTTGGGGCTACATATGACCCGCACTACGGTGTAGCTTCCTATGTGAAAGGTAACATTGATAATGTAATGCTGTTGAAAATGACATCCATGCAGCTGTGATTAAAGTTGGCGATATCACAATTGTTAATATTAACGAGCCTCCTGCATACAATGGCCCAATGACGTTATCCATGTCCATCCACTTCCTACCATGTACATAGGAGATTTCAGCAGTCACCACGAGCTCTGGCAATGTGCTAGCAATGACGACAATGGTGAGCACATGGTAAACTGGTCTGACGTGCACAACACATTCCTGGTAAGTGACGCAAAGGATTTTCCAACCTTCCATTCAGCCGCCTGGCAGAGAGGATACAACCCTGATCTATGTTTCGTATCACGCAATAGAAACAATCAACCTCTACCTATATCTCATTGTGTTGTCAGACATTTCCCTCGTAGTCGGCATCGCCCTGTCATCATCACCATTGGAGTATCTGTTCCTCTTGTAACTTCGTACCCACGTCCTCGATGGAATTTTGCTAAAGCAAACTGGAAGAAGTTTGCAGATCATCTTGACAAGTGTACTGGCCGGATATCAATCAGTAACAACTATGAGCGGTTCTGTAAAGCTGTTATCAAAGCTGCAAAGAAATCAATACCACGCGGCTTTCTCAAAGAATTCATCCCAGGCTGATGAATGTGAACAACTGTCCAGACAATTCCTTGAGATTGAAGATGGTGAAATCGGTGAACAAACTGAATGCAGAACGTCGTGTCAAATGCATGGAAACAGTCAAGAACTTGGACTTTAAAAGGTTCAGTAGAAAAGCGATAAGAAAACTAGAAGGAAACCGTAAAGCAAAACAGAAAAGAAATGCTGCAACTCCAAACCGAATCGCAGCACACATTGTGATCACCTCAAGATCCCCTGAAGGCCGAGCTCATACCATAGAAGATAAAATAAGTGTAAGCTACTAAAATCATCTGTGGCACCAACTGAAGAATACTCCCGTCCTTTTACAAGTTGTGACATTGAAGTTGCCTTTGTTGATACCTGGAGCGGTCCTCACTATATCACCGCTGACTCTATGGTACCGGAGGTCTGGAGAGAAGAAGCATCGAGCTGCACCACACAGACTCCCGCTCCAGGGCACAGACACCCGAACTACGGAGTGCGGACCTCGGCTCCAGGGCACATAGTCCACAGACTATGAGAAAACGTGCAGCGGTGCTTCCTGAACCGACACACTGTACCGATTCACCTTCACAGCTGCCGATTCGGTACAGTGTGTCAGTGCAATGGGGACAGTGGGGTTGGGTGGGGACATTAGGGGTTGGGGCGGGCTATAGGATCCTGGGGGTCTCCAGGCATAGTGAGAGTGGGAGAGGGGGCAGGCTGTAAGATCTTGAGGGTGGCTGGCCATACTGTGAATAGGGGAGGGGGCGTGTTTGTGTGGCGCCCCTGCGACCAGGGTGGCCACATAGGGAACTGCAGCCAGGCAGAAGGTAGACAGTTTGTGCACCAAACACCCTCACAGCACACACACCCACAGGAGCACAGCACCCAACCCGGAGCCTGGGACTCTAGGCGGGCAAGGGGTAGTGGGGTTTAGAGGAAAGTGGGTGGGAAGGAAGGTCAGGTGACAGATAGTAAATTAGAGGAAAAGAGGATGATGGAGTTAGTAGGCAGGAGTAGGCTGAGAAGTAAAGACCAAGCAGGCAGAGTGAGCCAAGCAGCCAAGACCAGACAGACAGTGACACATCCCGGTGGGATTGGGCTCCCTGGAGACACAGAATCCACAGAGACACCGTTCCATGGAGAGAAAGCTCGTCCATAGCCAGCATCCCAGGGGAGTGTGAGGACAGAGACCGCACCAGCATCACTGGGTCCGAGGAATTAGTGGCCGACCCACTAGGAGCCATGGCAGAGAGAGATTTGCAGCTATTGGAGCCCCAATACCTGCACCTGTGTCAACTGAGGTGAGAGGGGAGCAGCTCTGCTGCTGGTGGGAGAGAAGTGAAAGTGAGGATGATCTGATGGGCTTTCCTGGGGACCCTGGCGGTGCAATAGGCTCCGCAGAAATTATAAAACGGGACGAATACTTAAGACGGTGTATTCACAAATAGGAAAAAGAGGAAGTGGAAAGGCTGGTGCAGAAACAGGAATTGATCGCCCGCACGCAATATTTAAAAACTGTCGCCCGGCGGGATGCAAATCTTAACAAGTCCCAAAGACATGAGTGTAAAATCATCAAAATAAAGCCAAAGGACGGTTATGCATCTGCTTGAGAGCCTGGAGCAGATCGTGATATATTTATTAATAGACGAGATGTGGAAGCTCACCTTCCAGAAAAGCACCCTGACAGAAAAGTGCAGGTTGGAGAATGGGTCTCCTACATTGTGGTACAGGGAGAAAGAGGCCCATATGGCATAAGAGTGCAGAGACTAGCCCCTAGACGCAACCAGATGTAGAGTTTCCAGCAGCAGAACACCCGGATCCAATTACTATTGAGGAGAGCGCGACAAAGACTATGGTAATTGTGGCAACACAGACTTCTTTTAGTCACCTGTTGAGTAGCGCATTAGAGTCCTTGGAACTGTTTCCAACCCGGCGAACTCCACAAGTATTACTCTGGAAGAAGGAACAAAGACCCGGATTCTACAAGTAAGAACTGTAAGTGTGAATGTGATGTGATCCTTATTGACCCCATCCCATACCTGAATGAATGAATAGCCTTTTCACCTGTTTGTCTTTTATATGTTTGATGGACATTGATATCACGGACGATGGGGTGATAAAAACTTTCCTTTGTATATAGTTGAGCACCCCGTGTGCTCCCCATCGGTTTTGAGACCAGATTGCACTTTAAGACTGTGCACTTGAACTGAGACTGCAAGGTGCTTTTGAACGATTTTTGATAGAAAAAGTAAGGTGCCTTTTATGTCTTTATATGTGTGTAGTTTTAAAAGTTTAGCACTTAACCCGGTGTGCTAGTTGAGAGGCGGTATTTATGACACAGGACTCTAGAACTTTGAAACAGTGACTGTGTAACCCATGTCCTGTGAAGGGTTAACAACAATGGTGTAAAATGCCGGCACGAAGAGAAACAACTTGGCCACAAGTTAGTGACCCGAGGGTCTGGAGGCCTCCGCATTTACAGCCATAGACAAGCTGCAAACTGTGTTTTAATGTAAATAGTTTCCTAATGCAATGTTTAAAGACTCGTACCTCCGTAACAGGATGAAAAATATACTTAATGTTAATGTTGTTATAATAAAAATGCTTTATCAGGGGGATCCATGCCGGACGGCGTGGGGACACGCCGATTTAACTCCAGGGGAATGTGGCGCCCCTGCGACCAGGGTGGCCACATAGGGAACTGCAGCCAGGCAGAAGGTAGACAGTTTGTGCACCAAACACCCTCACAGCATAAACACCCACAGGAGCACAGCACCCAACCTGGAGCCTGGGACTCTAGGGAGGGCAAGGGGTGGTGGGAAAGTGGGTGGGAAGGAGGGAAGGTCAGGTGACAGAGAGTACAAATAGAGGAAAAGAGGGTGATGGAGTTAGTAGGCGGGAGCAGGCTGACAAGTAAAGATCAAGTAGGCAGAGTGAGCCAAGCAGCCAAGACCTGACAGACAGTGACACATCCCGGTGGGATTGGGCTCCCCGGAGACGCAGAATCCACAGAGACACCGTTCCATGGAGAGAAAGCTCGTCCATAGCCGGCATCCCAAGGGAGTGTGAGGACAGAGACTGCACCAGCATCACTGGGTCCGAGGAACACAGTAGCACCGACCAACTACAGGCGGGATAGATTCCCTGATTGCATCTGGAAGTCACACGGGTAGGAAAGAGCCGGTGATCCCTTGCAAGACAGGGACACCTGAGCTAGGCTAACACCAGAGAGTCGGCTCTGAGGGGGACTGAAGTTACACACCGGCTCCCAAGACAAAACGGGGAGAACAGATTCCAGATCCGTGTTCGGACCACAGGGTTGGAGGCTCGGCAGCATCCAGGAGGACCCGGCTTACCGCCCATGCATAGAGGGGGAAGCTACACACAAGGGGCCGAGCTGCCGCCATACAATCTGCTAGAAAGAAGAAAGAATAAGAGAAAAGCCTCACAGGATGTAGAAAGAGTGAGGGGTCTCAGAGCGACAGCCTGGCTGCAGAGGGTTCAAGTGTCCGGAGTTAATGGAGTTGTGAATTGAACTGTACCGTGAACTGTGTTGTAAACTGCTTGAACTGAAGCACTTGCAAGTAAACCCAGTGAACCCTGCTCCAGTTTCCCGTGTCTGACTCCAGGTATTCTGAACTGTGCATTACACCTTTTCCCCTGCCAGGAGCAGCCCGACCGGCGGCGGGTTCATCTATCTAGCTGCAGCCCATCCATCCCTCCATCCTCCTGGCAGAGCTGCGCTGCAGCGGTGGTCCTATCACTCACCACAACCCGTGGGTGGCGTCACGACAAACTATCCCTGTAAATACCCCTTTTACTTGAACCCGGGACACTGTCTGGACCAAGACCGCCGTGATATCCCTAGCAGTACCCCGGTCCGGTACCGAGTACCCCGTCCCAGTGGGCTCCACATTTGTAGTAGAGTAGGTGGAAATTACCAGTTTCCATTTACATGCACAAACACGCGCCTATACGTTCTCCTCCAGCCACAAATATATGATATCTAGTAAACCCTGCAAAATGTTGGCAGCATATATATTGCAAATTGTCAACATTTTGCAGCTTAGATACACATTTGATTTATTGCAAAAGCATGGACAACCCCTTTAAAGAATACACCAAAGTAGTGAATAATGAAAATCTCCCAATACATCAAAATATCATAAATATAAGGTGTTCAGTGCTCAGAGACATGGCTGAGGTGAGGAGGCTGAGCCCGACAACCACTGAGCAAGACACAGAAGAACAAGGTGTTCAGTGCTCAGAGACACGGCCGAGGTGAGGAGGCTGAGCCCGACCACCACTGAGCAACACACAGAAGAACAAGGTGTTCAGTGCTCAGAGACACGGCCGAGGTGAGGAGGCTGAGCCTGACCACCACTGAGCAAGACACAGAAGAACAAGGTGTTCACTGCTCAGAGACACAGCCGAAGTGACGGGACTGAGCCTGACCACCACTGAGCAAGACACAGAAGAACAAGGTGCTCAGTGCTCAGAGACACGGCCGAGGTGAGGAGGCTGAGCCCGACCACCACTGAGCAAGACACAGAAGAACAAGGTGTTCAGGGCTCAGAGACACAGCCGAGGTGAGGAGGCTGAGCCCGACCACCACTGAGCAAGACACAGAAGAAACAAGGTGCTCAGTGATCAGAGACATGGCCGAGGTGAGGAGGCTGAGCCCGACCACCAATGAGCAAGACACAGAAGAACAAGGTGTTCAGTGCTCAGAGACACGGCCGAGGTGAGGAAGCTGAACCCGACCACCACTGAGCAAGACACAGAAGAACAAGGTGCTCAGTGCTCAGAGACATGGCCGAGGTGAGGAGGCTGAGCCCGACCACCACTGAGCAAGACACAGAAGAACAAGGTGTTCAGTGCTCAGAGACATGGCCGAGGTGAGGAGGCTGAGCCCCACCACCACTGAGCAAGACACAGAAGAACAAGGTGTTCAGTGCTCAGAGACATGGCCGAGGTGAGGAGGCTGAGCCCCACCACCACTGAGCAAGACACAGAAGAACAAGGTGTTCAGTGCTCAGAGAGACAGCCGAGGTGAGGAGGCTGAGCCTGACCACCACTGAGCAAGACACAGAAGAACAAGGTGTTCAGTGCTCAGAGACACAGCCGAGGTGAGGAGGCTGAACCCGACCACCACTGAGCAAGATACAGAAGAACAAGGTGTTCAGTGCTCAGAGACAAGGCCGAGGTGAGGAGGGTGAGCCCGACCACCACTGAGCAAGACACAGAAGTACAAGGTGTTCAGTGCTCAGAGACACGGCCGAGGTGAGAAGGCTGAGCCCGACCACCACTGAGCAAGATACAGAAGAACAAGGTGTTCAGTGCTCAGAGACAAGGCCGAGGTGAGGAGGGTGAGCCCGACCACCACTGAGCAAGACACAGAAGTACAAGGTGTTCAGTGCTCAGAGACAAGGCCGAGGTGAGGAGGCTGAGCCCGACCACCACTGAGCAAGACACAGAAGTACAAGGTGTTCAGTGCTCAGAGACACGGCCGAGGTGAGGAGGGTGAGCCCGACCACCACTGAGCAAGATACAGAAGAACAAGGTGTTCAGTGCTCAGAGACAAGGCCGAGGTGAGGAGGGTGAGCCCGACCACCACTGAGCAAGACACAGAAGTACAAGGTGTTCAGTGCTCAGAGACACGGCCGAGGTGAGAAGGCTGAGCCCGACCACCACTGAGCAAGACACAGAAGTACAAGGTGTTCAGTGCTCAGAGACATGGCCGAGGTGAGGAGGCTGAGCCCGACCACCACTGAGCAAGACACAGAAGTACAAGGTGTTCAGTGCTCAGAGACATGGCCGAGGTGAGGAGGCTGAGCCCGACCACCACTGAGCAAGACACAGAAGAACAAGGTGTTCAGTGCTCAGAGACAAGGGGAAGTGAGGAGGCTGAAACCCGACCACCACTGAGCAACACACAGAAGAACAAGGTGTTCAGTGCTCAGAGACATGGCCGAGGTGAGGAGGCTGAGCCCGACCACCACTGAGCAACACAGAAGAACAAGGTGTTCAGTGCTCAGAGACATGGCTGAGGTGAGGAGACTGAGCCCGACCATCACTGAGCAAGACACAGAAGAACAAGGTGTTCAGTGCTCAGAGACATGGCCGAGGTGAGGAGGCTGAGCCCAACCAGCACTGAGCAAGACACAGAAGAACAAGCTTTAACAAAGTCACGTTACTATGAAAGTCAAGAATGTATGTATGTAGGTAGGAGTTACTGAATCTATTTCATTTGTGGTTCTTTCTTCTCTACCTACAAAGTTAGTGTTAGACCTGCCATGGTTAATTAAGCACAATCCTGTAATCAATTTGGAGACTCAAGAGATTAGGTCACGGGGTGACTCTTGCTTTTCCGGATGTCTATGGAGATCCTTGGCCTCTGAGAGGACCCAACTTTCAGAATTTATTCAAGACTTTGATGATGTTTTTTCTGAGACTTAGTGTGATATCCTACCGCACATATATCATATGATCGTCTTATTAAGGAGGCCTTGAAAGAGAATATGGAAAATAGTCTGACAATGGAGCATTTTCGGCCTTCCAAGTTTTTAGCTTCAGTGGGATTTTTTCGTTAAAAAGAAAGATGGAGGGTTGTCTTCGTGCTTGGATTTTAGAGATGAATAAAATATTGGTTCGCAATCCTTACCCTTTGCCCCTCATACCTTAAATTTTAAACAATTATCTGGAGCCAAGTGCTTTTCCAAACTCCACTTGAGGAGAGTGCGTCGGTTGACAGGGTAGGGGGTACTCGGATACCGGGACAGGGGGTTCACTTCGGTGGGGATAACAGCTGGTCGGTTCCCGGTTCCGTGCCCTGGACCCTCAGTGGCGGAGTGGGGGTGATGATGATGGGGGACTTGTAACGTGACGCCACCTGTGGTACCTGGTGATAGGGTCACCAGCGCTGCGGCCGGCCGCTGAAGTGATGGGAATGCAGCTATGGTAGTACAGATCCCCACAGGTGGAGCTTTACCTCAGGGCAGCGGAGTGGAAGATGGAAGTCATAGTCCTCACCTCTATGATGCTGTAGAGGCCCTCCAGGCGACGGAGGAAAGGAGACTAGACACCAGGTCAGCTCAAACAGTTCTTTACTTGCACTAATTGGAATCAGTACATGATACAGTCTGGGTAAACCGGGGCCGTAGCCGCGGATCTTGGAGCTTTTTCCAGAGTCTGGCAGAAATGTCCTTAACATGGCGTTCCTGGTCCTGTTCCTCTCTCTGTAGTCCCCCTCGTGAGTCAAGTCCTTGGGGTCTATTACCTAAAGTCTCCTTACTGATCGGTGTCGTGAACCCAGCTGCAGGACTGATATTGGACTACTTGAGGGGTGCTGTGGCTCCCTTAGGTTGGGCCGACAGCCTGCCGGTCTGCGGTTAGGGGTAGATCGTAGCTAGCCGTCTCGGTTCCGGTGGTGACCTGGGTCTCCAGCTGGCTCCGACCAGTCCTGGATACTCATCCATACAGTATGACGTGCACCTGGACATCAGTTCCGGTCTGGTCCATTGTGGGGGCTTATGAAGTGTACAGGTGGCTTCAGTATGCACACTGCGCATGCACCGGACTGTACAGCCTGATAAGCCCCCTACAATGCACCAGACCGGAACTGACGTCCGGGTGCACGTCCTACTTTATGGAGGAGGTGGGAAACACACAGGAGCTGGAATGATGAGGCCCAGCGGGGCGTGCCTAGAGCCTGCGTGGAGGGAGAATGCATAAACCTGATTTACACATAAACATTTAGGACGTCAAACCCTCCTATTGTCAGGTAGGGCGATGGTGGAGTGACATCTAGGGTAATTTGCCCCCCTTTTATCTTCCACCTACCTGTTTAATGTACGTGATTTTAAACTCTTGAAAATAAAATTGAATTATTTAAGAAGATGTGGAGCTGGACGAATTTCTTTGGAGTACTTTGGGTGTGCGCAATTTTAGCCTAACTAGATTAAAAGTTATGTATTAATTATACATTTGTGGGATGGTGGTAATCTGTGGTTTATAGCCTAAGTATTCCTACCTTTATTCATTTTGGTTTCCACTATAATACAGTAGTGTGGGTCCGTTTTTAGCAAAATGGTTGATGTGGTCACACTTCAAAAGTTGCCGACTATCGAGAGCTTAGCAACTTTGTTCATTTTTCATATCATTCAGTTGCATGATATTCCCAAAAGAATATTTCTGACAGTCTCAATTTTTGGCGAGCTTTTAGCATATTGTTGCTCTAGATTGGGTTTCAAGCTGTTTTGTTCCTCAGGTTATCATCCTGGGACTAATGGGCAAACAGAAAGGATGAACCAACACAACAGCTATATTTGAGATGGAAAACTGGGTGGAATTTCTGCCTATTGCCAAGTTTGCTCCAAACGACTGCACCTCTACAGCTACCGCAACCTCAACTTCTTTTTAGCTGCTGGGATTTTTATCCAGTGTTTGGGAACTTTTCAGGGTTTTCGGCATTTCCACACACCTGCTCTCACCCGTGAAGAGCACTGGGCGCCAATGTGGAATCTGCCAATCCTGCTGTTCTCTGGCAAAGGCCCATCGCCCTGTTCGGTGTTGGGCTATAAGCCCACTTATGGATGTCGGGTCCTCATACCAACCTCATGGAGTCTGTTTCTGACAGTGTGCACAGAAGCATTGATATCAGTGGCTAGAGGTCATCTTGCAGGGCTCTGGCACTGCTCCTCTTAGGCTGGCTTCACATTTGCGTTTGTGTCTGCATGCTGATCGCATGCAGACACAAACGCAGTGCAAAGCAGGGCCATTTTGATGTGTCCGCAGCAGAGAATGTCCGCCTGCAGAAACATCACTGTGGAGCCCAGCAGCCAATCAGCGGTGTCCGGGGGGCGGAGATCAGCGCCGGAGATCTCCGCCTCCCGGCTGCCGGTAAGCTCCGGGACATGTCGGCGGGGAGAACAGCTGATCTGACAGCTGTTTGAATCTTCCCGCGCCGACACCGAGAGGAGATGTCGGCGCAGGAAGATTCAAACAGCTGTCAGATCAACTGTTCTCCCCTCCGACATCGCTAGCAGATTACCAGCGGCGGGGAGGAGGAGAACATTACAGGCTGAGCTGATCTCCCGGTGGCCGTCGGTGATCTCCTGTGACATCACCGCCAGCCACCGGGAGATTTTTCAATGGGTCTGCAGCGTTCTCCTGCGCTGTCAAGCGCTGAACACTGCGGACCCATTGAAGACAATGCATTTTTTGTGCGCTTGGGGACGCTTGCTGATTTTCCAAGGTCCCCGAGCGCACAAAAAAATGCAACTGGCTGCGTCCCGGGTGCGGATGCTGGACACCGGAAGCAGCAGATATCGTCCGCATCCGCACCCGAACGCAGCAAACGCAAGCACTATGCGTTCCTATGTTAAACATAGGAACGCAGTGCGCATGCGTTTGACTGCGTATGGGAACGCAGCATAAGCTGCGTTCACATACGCAAATGTGAAGCCAGCCTAATTCCTCCTTGCACAAAGGAGAAGGTAGCGGTCCTGCTGCAGGGTTGTTGCTCACCTACGACCCCATCCAAGGCTCCTGTTGTACTGGTCTGTCTCCTGGTATCAGCTCCTTGCTCTGGACACTGTGCTGACAGACACAGCTTGCATTGATGTGCCATCCTGGATGGATTCATTACCTGAGTAACGTCAGTTAGTTTTAGACACCGCCTCATGCTAACTCTAGGGGTGAGAGCAATGACAAAATGCAAAAGTGACCAAAATATCAGCCAAAAAGGAGAAATGGACTATGGTCACCACCTCTAGAACCGCTCCTTTATAAGTGTTTTCTTGCTAATTGCCTATAATGTCTACCTGTTGTTTGTTCCATTTGCACAACAGCAGGAGAATATGATTCACAATCATCGTTGCTTCATAACTGGACTGGATGATTCCACAGACGTGTGATTGATCCGGAGTTACATTGTGTTGGTTAAGTGTTCACTTTAATTTTCAGCAGTGTAGCAGGTAGCTGTTATTGTTGGATTATATTACAGGGCTGGACAATACTATGGCTGGCTCTCACTGTGTTATAGGACTACATCTGGGTATTCATTATTAATGTCAATTCTGACTACTAATAATAAATATCCAGTACCTATACTACTTTAACGCTATCTATTACCTTGCTGACTAATGATTATATATTTATATCTATATATACAGTGCCTTGTGAAAGTATTCAGCCCCCTATGTATATATACAGTGCCTTGTTAAAGTATTTGGCCCCTTGAACTTTTCAACCTTTTGCCACATTTCAGGCTTCAAACATAAAGATATAAATTCTAATATTTTTGTGAAGAATCAACAACAAGTGGGACACAATCGTGAGGGGGAACCAATTTTATTGTTATACTAGCTGTAGTACCCGGCTACGCCCGGATTAATAAATAACTGCTGTTAGCTATAACAAAATAGAATTTGAATATGTCATATTAATGACCTGTAGGAAAATAGAAGCTGAGCTGTGATTGGTTGCTATAGGCAGCCTGATAAATCTCCAGCCAACAGTAAACCCTCCCCCTGGCCGGGCAGTATATGTTACCTAACACATACACATAATAGACAGCTCATGTGACTGACATCTGCCTTAATTCCCTATATGGCACATGTGTTGCACATTGGCTGTTTTTAATCAGATGTTTATGTTTGGAAAATAAAAGCTAGCACACGTATGAGGCGAGGTGTGTGAGGTGATTTGTGCACATCTGTGTCTGTCTGTGTGGTGTGTGTGTCCCTGGGGTGTGTGTATGTGTGTGTCCCTGTGGGGTTAGTGCATGTGTCCCTATAGGGTGTATATGTGTGTGTGTCCCTGTGGGGGGGGGGGTCTGTGTGGTGTGTGTCTCTGTTGTGTGTGTCTCTTTATGGTGTGTGTGTGTGTGTGTCCCTGTGGGGTGACTGCATGTATCCCTATAGGGTGTGTATGTGTGTGTGTCCCTGTGGGGGGGTGTCTGTGTGGGGTGTGTCTCTTTGTGGTGTGTGTCCCTGTGCGGTGAGTGCATGTGTCCCTATAGGGTGTGTATGTGTGTGTGTCCCTGTGGGGGGGGGTCTGTGTGGTGTATGCCTCTTTGTGGTGTGTGTCCCTGTGGGGTGAGTGCATGTGTCCCTATAGGGTGGCTATGTGTGTGTGCCCTTGTGGGGGGGGGGGTCTGTGTGGTGTGTGTGTCTGTGTTGTGTGTGTCTCTTTGTGGTGTGTGTACCTGTGGGGTGAGTGCATGTGTCGCTATAGGATGTGTGTGTGTCCCCTTGGGTGTGTGTGCGTCTCTGTGTTGTGTGTGTCTCTTTGTGGTGTGTGTGTTTGTTCGGGTGCGTGGTATCCAATGTTGAGGCTGCACCTTACACTTGCTGTTACTCTTTGTGTGCAAAGTGGTGTGTATACATGTCCCCGTGCGTCGTGAATATCTCATGTTGGGGTCCCACCTTAGTGACTATATGCTGGTATGTGCTGTTAGTCTTTGGCGCTATCATTAAGCCCTCTCATTCACAACTGTCAACTGGTAACTGTCACTTTTTCCCTATTATGTAGATAGGGGCAAAATTGTTTGGTGAATTGGAATGCGCGGGGTTAAAATTTCGCCTCACAACATAGCCTATGACGCTCCCGGGGTCCAGACATGTGACTGTGCAAAATTTTGTGGCTATAGCTGACAGCTGTTGATTTTCCTCCAACACTTTTCCATTCACTTTTTCCCCATTATGTAGATAGGGGCAAAATTGTTTGTTGAACTAGAACGCGCAGGGTTAAAATTTCGCCTCACAACATAGCCTATGACGCTCTCGGGGTCCAGACGTGTGACTGTGCAAAATTTTGTGGCTGTAGTTGCGACGGTGTAGATGCCAATCCCGGATATACACACATACACACACACACACACATTCAGCTTTATATATTAGATTTTAAACTTTTTTAACAAATAAACAACTGAAGCGTGGGGCGTGCAATATTATTCGGCCCCTTTACTCTCAGTGCAGCAAACTCTCTCCAGAAGTTCAGTGCGGATCTCTGAATGATCCAATGTTGTCCTAAATGACTGGTAATGATAAATAGGATCCACCTGTGTGTAATCAAGTCTCCGTATAAATGCACCTGCTCTGTGATAGGCTCAGGGTTCTGTTTTAAGTGCAGAGAGCATCATGAAGACCAAGGAACACACCAGGCAGGTCCGAGATACTGTTGTGGAGAAGATTAAAGCCAGATTGAGATACAAAAATATTTCCCAAGTTTTAAACATCTCAAGGAGCCACTGTACAAGTGATCATATTGTAATGGAAGGAGGATCAGACCACTGCAAATCTACCAAGACCCGGCCGTCCCTCTAAACTTTCATCTGAAACAAGGAGAAGACTGATCAGAGATGAGGCCAAAAGGCCCATGATCACTCTGGATCACTGCAGAGATCTACAGCTGAGGTGGGAGAGTCTGTCCATAGGACAACAATCAGTCATACACTGCACAAATCTGGCCTTTATGGAAGAGTGGCAAGAAGAAGCCATTTCTCAAAGATATCCATAAAAAGTCTTGCTTGAAGTTTGGCACAAGCCGCCTGTTAGACACCAAACATGTGGAATAAGGGGCTCTGCTCAGAGGAAACCAAAAGAGAACTTTTTGGCCACAATGCAAAATGTTTGGCGCAAAAGCAACAAAGCTCATCACCCTCAAAACACCATCCCCACTGTCACACATGGTGGTGGCCTGAAAACACCATCCCCACTGTCACACATGGTGGTGGCAGCATCATGGTTTGGGCTTTTCTTCAGCAGGGACAGGGAAGATGGTTAAAATTGATGGGAAGATGGACGGAGCCAAATACAGGACCATTCTGGAAGAAAACCTGCTGGAGTCTGCAAAAGACCTGAGACTGGGACGGAGATTTATCTTCCAACAAGATAATGATCCCAAACATAAAGCAAAATCTACAATGGAATGGTTCAAAAATCACCGTCTCCAGGTGTTAGAATGGACAAGTCACATCCAGACCTGAATCCAATGGAGAATCTGTGGAAAGAGCTGAAAACTGCTGATCACAAACGCCTCAATCCAACCTCACTGAGCTCCAGCTGTTCTGCAAGGAAGAATGAGACAAACCCCAAGAGACTGCAGCTGTAATCACAGCACAAGGGGGCGCTACAGAGGATTAACTCAAGGGGACGAATAATATTGCACGCCCCACTGTTCAGTTTTTTATTTCAGTCTCTCGATGTGCAAAACTGATAGAGACAAACCCCAAGAGACTGCAGCTGTAATCGCAGCACAAGGGGGCGCTACAAAGTATTAACTCAAGGGGATGAATAATATTGCACCCACAATGTTCAGTTTATTATTTGTTTAAAGTTTAAAATATCCAATACATTTGGTTCCACCTCACGATTGTGTCCCACTTGTTGATTCTACACAAAAAAGTTAGAATTTTACATCTTTATGTTTGAAGCCTGAAAAATGGCAAAAGGTTGAAAAGTTCAAGGGGCCGAATACTTTCACAAGGCACTGTATATATATATATATAATCATTAGTCAGCAAAGTAATAGCGTTAACGTAGTATAGGTACTGGATATTTATTATTAGTAGTATATTATATATATATACTAGCTGTAGTACCCGGCTACGCCCGGGTTAATAAATAACTGCTGTTAGCTATAACAAAATAGAATTTGAATATGTCATATTAATGACCTGTAAGAAAATAGAAGCTGAGCTGTGATTGGTTGCTATAGGCAGCCTGATTAATCTCCAGCCAACAGTAAACCCTCCCCCTGGCCGGGCAGTATATGTTACCTCACACATACACATAATAGACAGCTCATGTGACTGACATCTGCCTTAATTCCCTATATGGCACATGTGTTGCACATTGGCTGTTTTTAATCAGATGTTTATGTTTGGAAAGTAAAGATAGCACACGTATGAGGCGAGTTGTGTGAGGTGATTTGTGCACATCTGTGTCTGTGTGGTGTGTGTGTACCTGAGGTGTGTGTATGTGTGTGTCCCTGTGGGGTGAGTGCATGTGTCTCTATAGGGTGTGTATGTGTGTGTGTCCCTGTGGGGGGGGTGTCTGTGTGATGTGTGTATCTGTGTTGTGTGTGTCTCTTTCTGGCGTGTGTGTCCCTGTGGGGTGAGTGCATGTGTCCCTATAGGGTGTGTATGTGTGTGTGTCCCTGTGGGGGGGGTCTGTGTGGTGTGTGTATCTGTGTTGTGTGTGTCTCTTTGTGGTGTGTGTGTCCCTGTGGGATGAGTGCATGTGTCCCTATAGGGTGTGTATGTGTGTGTGTCCCTGTGGGGGGGGTCTGTGTGGTGTGTGTATCTGTGTTGTGTGTGTCTCTTTGTGGTGTGTGTGTCCCTGTGGGATGAGTGCATGTGTCCCTATAGAGTGTGTATGTGTGTGTGTCCCTGTGGGGGGGGGTCTGTGTGGTGTGTGTGTCTGTGTTGTGTGTGTCTCTTTGTGGTGTGTGTGTCCCTGTGGGGTGAGTGCATGTGTCCCTATAGGGCAGTGATGGTGAACCTATGGCAGGCGTGCCAGGGAGAGCACGCAGAGCCGTCTCGGCTGGCACGCGGCCTCGCCTCTGAACTGATGCATTGAACTGCCGGCACTATGGCACCGGCAGTTCAAAGTTGTTGTGTCGGAGTGGAGGAGACATTTCTCCTCCCTCCGACACTCTTTTCTAGCCCCGCCTGCCCGCCCGGCATCACGTGACCGCGGTGACGCGCTCCCGGTCATGTGATGCGCGATGGCGGTCATGTGACGCGATCGGCGTCATATAACCGCGGGAGAGGAGAGAGCAGCGGTGGAAGCGGGAGCTCTATAGTAGGCGAGTATGATTTTTTTTTCTTCAGGTATGAATCACATCCAGTATGGGGCCATACTACAGAAGGGGGCCATACTACAGAAGGGGGCATGATGGGGACATATTACAGGAGGGGGCCATACTACAGGAGGGGGCCATACTACAGAAGGGGGCATGATGGGGACATATTACAGGAGGGGGCCATACTACAGAAGGGGGCATGATGGGGACATATTACAGGAGGGGCAATACTACAGGAGGTGGCATGATGGGGACATATTACAGGAGGGGGCAATACTACAGGAGGGGCATGATGGGGACATATTACAGGAGGGCAATACTACAGGAGGGGGCCATACTACAGAAGGGGGCATGATGGGGACATATTACAGGAGGGGGCCATACTACAAAAGGGGGCATGATGGGGACATATTACAGGAGGGGGCAATACTACAGGAGGGGGTCATACTACAGACGGGGGCATGATGGGGACATATTACAGGAGGGGGCAATACTGCAGGAGGGGGCATGATGGGGACATATTACAGGAGGGGCAATACAACAGGAGGGGGCCATACTACAGAAGGGGGCATGATGGGGACATATTACAGGAGGGGGCAATACTACAGGAGGGGGCCATACTACAGAAGGGGCATGATGGGGACATATTACAGGAGGGGGCAATACTACAGGAGGGGGCCATACTACAGAAGGGGGCATGATGGGGACATATTACAGGAGGGGGCAATACTACAGGAGGGGCATGATGGGGGCAAAACTACAGGAGGGGGTATGATGGGGGCAGTACTATAGAAGGGGGCATTATGGGGACATACTACAGGA
This sequence comes from Allobates femoralis, assembly GCA_033576535.1. NCBI lineage: Eukaryota > Metazoa > Chordata > Amphibia > Anura > Aromobatidae > Allobates > Allobates femoralis. Next base: position 499,224,304 of record JARQOC010000006.1, read on the forward strand.
GGGGGTATGATGGGGACATACTAAAGGAGGGGGCAATACTACAGGAGGGGGTATGATGGGGGCAATAAAACAGGAGGGGGTATGATGGGGGCAATACTACAGAAGGGGGCATGATCGGGACACACTACAGGAAGGGGCATGATGGGGGGGCAATACTACAGGAGGGGGTATGATGGGGCAATACTACAGAAGGGGGCATGATGGTGACATACTACAGGAGGGGGCAATACTACAGTAGGGGGTATGATGGGGCAATACTACAGGAGGGGGTATGATGGGGGCAATACTACAGGAGGGGGCATGATGGGGGCAATACTACAGGAGGGGGCATGATGGGGGCAATACTACAGGAGGGGAAAATACTACAGGAGGGGGCATGATGGGGCAATACTACAAGAGGGGGCATGATTGGCAATACTACAGGAGGGGGCATGATGCGGGCAATACTACAGGAGGGGGCTTGATGGGTCAATACTACAAGAAGGGGCATGATTGGCAGTACTACAGGAGGGGGCATGATGGCGGCAATACTTCCAGGAAGAGGCATGATGGGGGCAATACTACCTGGAGGAGGCATGATGGAGCAATAGTATCAGGAGGGGGCATGATGGGGCAATAGTACCAGGAGGGGGCACAATGGGGCAATAGTACCAGGAAGGGGCATGATGGGGCAATAGTACCAGGTGGGGGCATGATGGGGCAATAGTACCAGGAGACGGCATGATGGAACAACACTACCAGGAGGGGGCATGATGGGGCAATATTACCATGATGGGGCATTCCTACATGGACAGGGCATGATTGGGCATTGCTGAAAGATGTGGACATGAAGGGGCATTTCTGTAAGGAGGGGGCAGGATGGGGCATTACTACAAGGAGTGGGCAGGAAGCAGACATAACTGCTAGGAAGGGTCAGGATGAGGCATTAGTACAAGGGTACAAGGATGGGGCTTTACTACAAGATGGCAGGATGGGAACATTACTGCAAGACTGAGCACTACTGCAAGGTGACAAGGATGAGGCACATTACTACATGAAGGGGGCCTAGATGGGGACATAACTACAAGGAGAGGGTCAGGACGGAGCACATAACCTCAAGGAGAGGGTCAGGATGGAGCACATAACCTCAAGGAGAGGGTCAGGATGGAGCACATAACCTCAAGGAAAAGGACAGGATGGAGCACATAACCTCAAGGAAAAGGACAGGATGGAGCGCATAACTACATGGAGAGGGTCAGGATGGAGCACATAACCTCAAGGAAAAGGACAGGATGGTGCATATAACCTCAAGGAAAGGGACAGGATGGAGTGCATAACTACAAGGAGAGGGTCAGGATGGAGCACATAATTACAAGGAGAGGGCCAGGATGGAGCACATAACATCAAGGAAAAGGACAGGATGGAGCACATAACTACAAGGAGAGTGTCAGGATGGAGCACATAGCTACAAGGAGAGGGTAAGGATGGAGCACATAGCTACATGACAGGGACCAGGATTTCAGTGTGGAATCTGCTTTCATTCCATGTTAAAATCTATCTCCTAACTATCTAATGTTCTGCATTTTTTTTCCATTCAGATCAATCCACCTGCTGTGTCTGGAAAGGGCAGTGGGAGCGACTGACCGCACACATGAGCTGTCTGATCACTGCTGAAGAAAAGACTGCAAAGGTAAGTTTAAAAGCAATTAATTGTTAAAATAATATAATTAATCATCAGGGTGTCAGGACAGCAAGCACTGTACTGGGGAGAGAGTTGCATCTGCGGCTTCTCCCCTGTGCAGCGCTTGTGACGTCCACTCCTGTAATTTAAGTTAAAGTGCCCTATTGGCACTTCACAATAAAAAATTAAGTTTTAGGTTGCAGTTTGGGCACTCGGCCCCTGAAAGGTTCGCCATCACTGCTATAGGGTGTGTATGTGTGTGTCCCCCTGTGGGGGGGGGGTATCTGTGTGGGGTGTGTGTGTCTCTGTGTTGTGTGTCTCTTTGAGGTGTGTGTGTCCCTGTGCGGTGAGTGCATGTGTCCCTATAGGGTGTGTATGTGTGTGTGTCCCTGTGGGGGGGGTGTCTGTGTGTGTCTCTTTGTGGTGTGTGTCTGTGTCCCTGTGGGGTGAGTGCATGTGTCCCTATAGGGTGTGTGTGTGTCCCCTTGGGTGTGTGTGTGTGTCTCTTTGTGGTGTGTGTGTGTTTGTTCGGGTGCGTGGTGAGTATCCAATGTTGTGTCCCTATAGGGTGGCTATGTGTGTGTGTGTCCCTGTGGGGGGGTCTGTGTGGCGTGTGTGTCTCTTTGTGTTGTGTGTGTCCCTGTGGGGTGAGTGCATGTGTGTGTGTCCCTGTGGGGGGGGGGGGGGGTCTGTGTGGTGTGTCTGTGTCGTGTGTGTCTCTTTGTGGTGTGTGTGTGTGTGTGTCCCTGTGGGGTGAGTGCATGTGTGTGTCTCTGTGTTGTGTGTGTCTCTTTGTGGTGTGTGTGTGTGTTTGTTCGGGTGCGTGGTGAGTATCCAATGTTGGGGCTGCACCTTAGCGACCCCATTATGTAGATAGGGGCAAAATTGTTTGGTGAACTGGAACTTAAAATTTCACCTCACAACATAGCCTATGACGCTCTCGGGGTCCAGACGTGTGACTGTGCAAAATTTTGTGGCTATAGCTGACCGCTGTCGATTTTCCTCCCACACTTTCCCATTCACTTTTTCCCCATTATGTAAATAGGGGCAAAATTGTTTGGTGAACTGGAACACGCAGGGTTAAAATTTCGCCTCACTACCGGGGTCCAGACGTGTGACTGTGCAAAATTTTGTGGCTGTAGTTGCGACGGTCTAGATGCCAATCCCGGATATACACACACACATTCAGCTTTATATATTAGATATATATAGGACAAAACCATTCTCATAAAAGAATATTTATTAAACAGCCCAAAAAGTGTACAGTAATATATATACTAGCTAACAATCAGCACATTACAGGAATAGCAACTATAATACTATTACACAAAAGGTATTAGAGAGTTTTAAGGACAGTTACAGATTAGGGGTAAAAAGGTTACAAAGAAGATATAGAGGAGATGATACTTAGAAGATATAGAGGAGGTGATACTTAGAAGATATAGAGGAGTTGATACTTAGAAGATATAGAGGTGTTGATAATTAGAAGATATAGAGGAGTTGATACTTAGAAGATATAGAGGAGTTGATACTTAGAAGATATAGAGGTGTTGATACTTAGAAGATATAGAGGTGTTGATACTTAGGCCATGTGTATCTGGTCCTATACTCCCCCTCCATCCTTAGATGGTCTAAGAAGGAGCCAGTTTATCAGGTTTTTTTGTACACGGTCTCATTTCCTTATATTTGTTCCTCCTCCCAATCCCAGTACATGAAGGTGTAATACCAATATACAGAGATATATTTATAAATAGTTACCGGTACAGAAATGGTTAACGATTGCACCGCTGGATGAATAAACATCAAACTTCGGAGGACATCAAAACATCTGGTTTTGGCTGTGGTTTATTAAGCAACGCGTTTCAGGGCTCCAGGGCCCCTTCATCAGGACAAACCAACATTACATATATACAGGTGTCAAAGTGGTACAGAATCAGCAATGTACAAACACATCTGAACACTAAGTAGTGGCAGCGTAAATTGTGACGCCAAAAACAGGGACTGCTTCTGGTGTGTACATTGTTGGCCTATTACGATAGGAGAGTGGACAAATGAGTGGGAAATGACGTCCCCCTTATGGTCGCATCTGAGTCATGTGTGTCATGAGCGAGTGGTGTACATGACACATTAATGGTAGTGGTGTTCTAACATGGACTAATTGGAAATTCTCTCATCTCTATTTCCTATTCGTTATTTATTGTTGACAGTTATTTTCTCTTTCTGTCACTTTAATTTGTTCTAACTCAGGGTCTCAAACACGCGGCCCGAGGGCCGCATGCGGCCCCTGGGGCTTCACTATGCGGCCCGCGGCACCTTGGACAAGATGCATCGCCCCAGTGCAGTGGAACACTGCAATCCCTGCTGTGTGATGACCTCCGTCTGCGGCACTAACAAGCTCTGCCACTCAGCAAGATCAATGCAAGCTGCCAGCCAATGAGAGGCCCACAGCTGACGGCGGAATATGACGTCACATGTGGGCCTCTGGCTGGCAGATTGCATTGATCTTGCAGAGCAACATAGCTTGCCTGAGCGGTGGCTGGAGGATGTCATAGCACAGCGGAGGCCAGGAGTCAGCACAGCGGGGACTGCGGCGGCCCCCTGCACTGCAGCCATGCATCATTAAAGTGAGAAAAGTGTGAGTGTGAATGTGTGTATAAGTGTGTATGAGAATGTGTGGATATGTGAGTGAGTGAGTGTGTGTGTGAGTGTGTGAGTGTGTAAAAAGAAGGTAAAACAGGATGGGGGGCATCACTATAAAAGTAGATCAGGATGGGGGACATCACTACAAAAGAGGACCAGGATGCAGGACATCACTACAAAAGGGGTCCAGGATGAGGGACATCACTACTAAAGGGGATCGGGATGGGCGACATCACTACGATAGGGGATCAGGATGGGGGACATCACTACTAAAGGGGATCAGGATGGGGGACATCACTACTAAAGGGGATCAGGATGCGGGACATCACTAGAAAAGGGGATCAGGATGGGGACATCACTGCAAAATGAGATCAGGATAGGGGACATCAGTAGAAAAGGAGATCAGGATGGGAGACATCACTACAAAAGGGGATCAGGATGGGGGACATCACTAGAAAAGGGGATCAGGATGGGGGACATCACTAGAAAAGGGGATCAGGATGGGGACATTACTACAAAAGGGGATCAGGATTGGGGACATCATAAAGAAAATTGCATCAGGATGGGGACATTACTAGAAAAGGGGATCAGGATGGGGAACATCAGTAGAAAAGGAGATCAGGATGGGGGACATCACTAGAAAAAGGGATCAGGATGGGGGGCATCACTAGAAAAGGGGATCAGGATGGGGGACATCACTAGAAAAGGGGATCAGGATGGGGAACATCAGTAGAAAAGGAGATCAGGATGGGGACATTACTAGAAAAAGGGATCAGGATGGGGGGCATCACTAGAAAAAGGGATCAGGATGGGGGACATCACTAGAAAAAGGGATCAGGATGGGGGACATCACTAGAAAAGGACATTACTACAGGATGGGGACATTACTACAAGAAAGGTATCAGGATTTGTACTTTATCACATTGAGCTAAATATCCTGGTATTACTAAAAATATCACTCAGTCCTACAAGGGATGCGGCCCCCCGCTATAAATGTTGTTCTATGTGCGGCCCACTAACCCAGCCGAGTTTGAGACCCCTGTTCTAACTGTTGAATTTTCTTCTTCTAAAATCTCCCAATAATGTATTTATGAAACAAATAAATTGCTATATTCCTACATGTGTTTTTAGATGTTGAAGAAGATATGATTTCCGGGAATAATGTTTCCCACATTCTGAACATGAAAAAGGCTTCTCCCCTGTGTGAATTCGCTGATGTACAAGGAAATTTGACTTGTTGGTAAAACATTTCCCACATTGTGAACATGAAAATGGCTTCTCCCCTGTGTGAATTCTCTGATGTGTAAGGAAATATGATTTATCGCTAAAAGATTTCCCACATTCTGCACAGAAAAATGGCTTCTCCCCTGTGTGAATTCTCTGATGTGTAAGTAAATATGATTTATCGCTAAAAGATTTCCCACATTCTGAACAGAAAAATGGCTTCTCTCCTGTGTGAATTTTCTGATGTTTAAGTAAATATGTTTTAAGGGTAAAACATTTCCCACATTCTGAACATGAAAATGGCTTCTCCCCTGTATGAATTCTCTGATGTTTAAGTAAAGATGTTTTATGGGTAAAACATTTCCCGCATTCTGAACATGAAAATGGCTTCTCCCCTGTGTGAGTTCTCTGATGTTTATATAAAGATATTTTATGGGTATAACATTTCCCACATTCTGAACATGAAAATTGCTTCTCCCTTGTGTGAATTCTCTGATGGTTAAGTAACTCTGATTTATGAGTAAAACAATTCCCACATTCTGAACATGAAAATTGCTTCTCCCCTGTGTGAATTCTCTGATGTGAAAGGAAATTTGCTTTATGGGTAAAACATTTCCCACATTCTGAACATGAAAATGGCTTTTCCCCTTTGTGATTTCTCTGATGTGTAAGCAAATTTCCTTTTTGGTTAAAACATTTCCCACAATCTGAACATGAAAATGGCTTCTCCCCTGTGTAATTTCTCTGATGTCTAAGCAAATTTCCTTTCTGGTTAAAACATTTCCCACATTCTGAACATGAATATGGCTTCTCCCCTGTGTGACTTTTATGGTGTATAAGCAAATGTGATTTACGATTAAAACATTTCCCACATTCTGTACATGAAAATGGTTTCTTCCCTGCATACACTGTTGGACGATCTACATCCATCCTGTGGCTTTCATTTTGCTTAACAGTCTGTGATGAATCAGAAGAGAGGACCTGTTGAAAAGGTTCAGATTGATTTTTGCTCTGAAGGGCTGGAGGTATAGCTGGAATAACGGCATGCTCTTCATGGGTATCTGATTTGATAGCACAGTCATCTGCTAAGAATTAAAATGATTTTACCTTTCAATAACAGTTCTTTACATTTGATAAAATTCTGCATACATGTTTCTATACAAAATGAAGAATGACACAAATGTGACCTGAGTAAGGCTATGTTCACATTTGCGTTGTTCTGTCCGTTCAAATGGATCCATTGAAAAGCAGCACAAACGTAATGGAACAAATGCGTTAACGCATCCATAGACTTGTGTTGAACAAACGCATGCCAAAATAGGCCTGCGTTTGAAAGTATGCGTGTTTTGCAACGCAAATCAAAACGCGGTCTGCAACACTATTTGGTGCGTTTGTTCAATACAAGTCTATGGATGTGTTGCGCATGCGTTCCATTGCGTTTGTGCTGCTTTTCAACAGATCCGTTTAAACGAACAACACAAGGCAAATGTAAACCTAGCCTAAGAGAGTGGTGAGCCGCCTACTTACAAAAAACATTGTATTAATCCCCTAATATACTATCGGTACACTGTAACGTTGGGTGTAGGGAGACACCCAGCGCTGGATGACGACAGGAAGTGGGGAGGAGTCCCTGATGCTAAGAGCAAAAAGGGGGGATGGTGACCCCTAGATTAACTAGCGCTGACACCTGGCTCCCCTAACGTCTCTATACAGTTTCCGCAACTGTTGCCACCAGGATACCTATTCTTTGACTGTCCCTGGACTACCACTACACAGGGATCAGAGTGGGTGATCACTAGTCAGCCCGGCTAGAAACTAGAGAAACACACAGGAGAAACAAACAAATAGGGAAAAGATACACTTAGCTTGAGCAGATCTAAGCAGCAAACCAGCAGACTCCAGGAAACACTGCTTAGAACGAAGATGCAACCAGGAACACCTGAACAGCTATCACCGGCAGTGCATCCTGGTATCAAGAGGAATATATACACAGCTCAAGGTAAGGGATCAGCTGGGTCCTAGTGACCTCCAACTTTCACTAAAGGGGAAATGGTTCTTAAAGCGACAGAGACATCTTTTTTAGGATTTGGACTGTTTGGCCAAGCGCGGGAACCTTCTACGAGTGGCCTCTACAGTCTCATTCATGCCTCCTGACACACCCGTGACACATACATACAAATCAGGTCCAGTATCACTCTGCTTTCACACACATCAGGTCCAGTATCACTCTGCTCTCACACACACATCAGGTCCAGTATCACTCTGCTCTCACACACACATCAGGTCCAGTATCACTCTGCTCTCAACACACACATCAGGTCCAGTATCACTCTGCTCTCACACACACATCAGGTGCAGTATCACTCTGCTCTCACACACATCAGGTCCAGTATCACTCTGCTCTCACACACATCAGGTCCAGTATCACTCTGCTTTCACACACATCAGGTCCAGTATCACCCTGCTCTCACACACACATCAGGTCCAGTATCACTCTGCTCTCACACACACATCAGGTGCAGTATCACTCTGCTCTCACACACACATCAGGTGCAGTATCACTCTGCTCTCACACACATCAGGTCCAGTATCACTCTGCTCTCACACACACATCAGGTCCAGTATCACTCTGCTCTCACACACATCAGGTCCAGTATCACTCTGCTCTCACACACACATCAGGTCCAGTATCACTCTGCTCTCACACACATCAGGTCCAGTATCACTCTGCTCTCACACACACATCAGGTCCAGTATCACTCTGCTCTCACACACACATCAGGTCCAGTATCACTCTGCTCTCACACACATCAGGTCCAGTATCACTCTGCTCTCACACACATCAGGTCCAGTATCACTCTGCTCTCACACACATCAGGTCCAGTATCACTCTGCTCTCACACACATCAGGTCCAGTATCACTCTGCTCTCACACACATCAGGTCCAGTATCACTCTGCTCTCACACACATCAGGTCCAGTATCACTCTGCTCTCACACACATCAGGTCCAGTATCACTCTGCTCTCACACACATCAGGTCCAGTATCACTCTGCTCTCACACACATCAGGTCCAGTATCACTCTGCTCTCACACACACATCAGGTCCAGTATCACTCTGCTCTCACACACACATCAGGTCCAGTATCACTCTGCTCTCACACACATCAGGTCCAGTATCACTCTGCTCTCACACACATCAGGTCCAGTATCACTCTGCTTTCACACACACATCAGGTCCAGTATCACTCTGCTCTCACACACACATCAGGTCCAGTATCACTCTGCTCTCACACACACATCAGGTCCAGTATCACTCTGCTCTCACACACACATCAGGTCCAGTATCACTCTGCTCTCACACACACATCAGGTCCAGTATCACTCTGCTCTCACACACACATCAGGTCCAGTATCACTCTGCTCTCACACACACATCAGGTCCAGTATCACTCTGCTCTCACACACATCAGGTCCAGTATCACTCTGCTCTCACACACACATCAGGTCCAGTATCACTCTGCTCTCACACACACATCAGGTCCAGTATCACTCTGCTCTCACACACACATCAGGTCCAGTATCACTCTGCTCTCACACACATCAGGTCCAGTATCACTCTGCTCTCACACACACATCAGGTCCAGTATCACTCTGCTCTCACACACACATCAGGCCCAGTATCACTCTGCTCTCACACACACATCAGGTCCAGTATCACTCTGCTCTCACACACATCAGGTCCAGTATCACTCTGCTCTCACACACACATCAGGTCCAGTATCACTCTGCTCTCACACACACATCAGGTCCAGTATCACTCTGCTCTCACACATCAGGTCCAGTATCACTCTGCTGTCACACACATCAGGTCCAGTATCACTCTGCTCTCACACACACATCAGGTCCAGTATCACTCTGCTCTCACACATCAGGTCCAGTATCACTCTGCTGTCACACACATCAGGTCCAGTATCACTCTGGTCCACCAACTCAACACTAGCGATACTGAGTGATGTGACTGCGACACAGATTTGTATGTGAGAGTCTATTCACTTGCCAACTGAAATAGTTTGGCGACTGCTAAGTGTGATTTTATTTGGGTACACTTAGCAGTATATAGGGAACTAGATGGCAGCCCGATTCTAAAGAATCCATATATAGTTTATTTACTAATAGTTACGGGAGTGCGGTGAAATGAATTGTGTGTATACAGGCGGCTCTGTGGGTAGCACAGTATAAGGCGGCTCTGTGGGTAGCACAGCATACAGCGGCTCTGTGGGTAGCACAGTATACAGCGGCTCTGTGGGTAGCACAGTATACAGCGGCTCTGTGGGTAGCACAGCGCGGTGGCTCAGTGGCTAGCACAGCGCGGTGGCTCAGTGGCTAGCACTGCGCGGTGGCTCAGTGGCTAGCACTGCGCGGTGGCTCAGTGGCTAGCACTGCGCAGTGGCTCAGTGGCTAGCACTGCGCGGTGGCTCAGTGGCTAGCACTGCGCGGTGGCTCAGTGGCTAGCACTGCGCGGTGGCTCAGTGGCTAGCACTGCGCGGTGGCTCAGTGGTTAGCAGTGAGTGCGGTAAAAGTGGTCAGCGAAGCGGCGTGGGCAGAGTGGTTAGCACACACATACACACATACACACACGAATCTATATAGATGTAGAGGTATATACACATACTGTACATTGCATATAGACAAAGGCACATACACACACACACACACACAAACACAAATGTATATAGATGTAGAGGTATATACACACACATTAGTTGCATATACACAAACACACATGTATATTATATACAAACATATATATATATGAGGAGAGCGGAGGCAGAGGAGGCTGGAGGGCAGAGGAGAGGTGAGGCAGAGGAGAGGTGAGGCAGAGGAGAGCGGAGGCAGAGGAGAGCGGAGGCAGAGGAGAGCGGAGGCAGAGGAGAGCGGAGGCAGAGGAGAGCGGAGGCAGAGGAGGCTGGAGGGCAGAGGAGGCTGGAGGGCAGAGGAGAGCGGAGGCAGAGGAGGCTGGAGGGCAGAGGAGAGCGGAGGCAGAGGAGGCTGGAGGGCAGAGGAGAGCGGAGGCAAGAGGAGGCTGGAGGGCAGAGGAGAGCGGAGGCAGAGGAGGCTGGAGGGCAAGAGGAGAGCGGAGGCAGAGGAGAGCGGAGGCAGAGGAGGCTGGAGGGCAGAGGAGAGCAGAGGCAGAGGAGGCTGGAGGGCAGAGGAGAGCGGAGGCAGAGGAGGCTGGAGGGCAGAGGAGAGCGGAGGCAGAGGAGGCTGGAGGGCAGAGGAGAGCGGAGGCAGAGGAGGCTGGAGGGCAGAGGAGAGCGGAGGCAGAGGAGGCTGGAGGGCAGAGGGAGAGCGGAGGCAGAGGAGGCTGGAGGGCAGAGGAGAGCGGAGGCAGAGGAGGCTGGAGGGCAGAGGAGAGGTGAGGCAGAGGAGGGAGGCAGAGGGAGCGGAGGCAGAGGAGAGGAGCAGGGAGCGGAGAGAGGAGAGCGGAGGCAGGAGGAGGCAGGGAGGCTGAGGGAGAGAGCGGAGGCAGAGGAGGCTGGAGGGCAGAGGGAGGAGGCAGGAGGGGAGGGAGAGGAGGCGGAGGCAGAGGAGGCTGGAGGGCAGAGGAGAGCGGAGGCAGAGGAGGCTGGAGGGCAGAGGAGAGCGGAGGCAGAGGAGGCTGGAGGGCAGAGGAGAGCGGAGGCAGAGGAGGCTGGAGGGCAGAGGAGAGCGGAGGCAGAGGAGGCTGGAGGGCAGAGGAGAGCGGAGGCAGAGGAGGCTGGAGGGCAGAGGAGAGCGGAGGCAGAGGAGGCTGGAGGGTAGAGGAGAGCGGAGGCAGAGGAGAGCGGAGGCAGAGGAGGCTGGAGGGCAGAGGAGAGCAGAGGCAGAGGAGGCTGGAGGGCAGAGGAGAGCGGAGGCAGAGGAGGCTGGAGGGCAGAGGAGAGCGGAGGCAGAGGAGAGCGGAGGCAGAGGAGAGGGGAGGCAGAGGAGAGGGGAGGCTGGAGTGCAGAGGAGAGGGGAGTTAGGAGGGCAGAGGAGAGGGGAGTTAGGAGGGCAGAGGAGAGGGGAGGCAGGAGGGCAGAGGAGAGCGGAGGCTGGAGGGCTGAACACTCACTGGGCTGTCGGCGGTCAGCGGCAGTGGTGGCGGCGGTTCCGGAGGCCGCCCACTGGAGTGTGGGTGGGGCCAGCTCCCTGATGGAGGAGAGTCACCGGGTGTGTGCGGTGAGCGGCAGGACTGGGAGCGGTGCCGGCGGAGGCCGCACACTGGAGTGTGGGCCGGGCCGGTTCCCGGATGTGGGTGGGCTCACACCGGGCTGTGTGCGGGGCCGGTGGCGGGATGGCGGTCCCTGATGGAGGAGGAGAGTGGGCGGTGAGCTGCAGGGCTGTGGGCGGTGCCGGCGGAGGCCGCACACCGGAGTGTGGGCCGGGCCGGTTCCTGGATGTGGATGGGCGCACACGGGGCTCTGTGCGGGGCTGGTGGCGGGATAGCGGCGAGTGGTGGCGCTTTAGCGCCCACCGCGAGCCGCTGTGCCGTTTTGACAGCGTCTCGCGGTGAGCGCTATGCGCTCACCGCTTGTGGGTCTGGTACTTCCGGTTCCGGTCTTTTACACAGGTCCGGAGGCCATCACGGAAGTTACCCGGATTGGCCGGAAGTGGCCTTCAGGTTTTATATATAAGATAATACATTTAAACAGGTAATTTACGCCATAGTATGTTTTAAATATGGTGTCATGTTTGCCTGAAAATAAGATATACCCGGAGAGTAACCTAACACATCTTTCGCAGCAATAAATAATATAAGAACCCATCGGATTTTAAGGGAAATATGGTATTATTTGGTGTCTGTCTCCTATATAATGTTATTGTTATAGACATGCTCCAGCGCTGTCACTTTTCTATCCAGCCTTCACAATATAGTCTGTGGTTGTGCTGGAGGAGATTCTGCACTAAATGTACAGGGGCGCTTATATCATTGTGTATGTGGCAAATTATCAATCTGTTGTTACCAATTTTTAGTTTAGTGCAGCTACTTGGTTTGGAATTGATTATTACCTGACTATTTCTATCCCCGGATCTTCCTAAATACTTGTTAACCTCAGGTTTGTCTTCTCACTTGAGTATCCTTCCAGGACCTGTCTTACATAGTAACATAGTTTTTAAGGTTGAAGGAAGACTTTAAGTCCATCTAGTTCACCCCATAGCCTAACATGTTGATCCAGAGGAAGGCAAAAAAAACCCATGTGGCAACACTAAGCTCCACATTGGGGGAAAAAATTCCTTCCTGACTCCAGATACGGCAATCAGACTAATTCCCTGGATCAACGCCCTATCAAAGAATCTAGTATATATAACCGGTAATATTATAGTTTTCAAGAAAGGCATCCAGGCCTTCTTAAATGTTAGTAGTGACTCCCTCATTACAAGAGCTCCATAGTCTCACTGCTCTTACAGTAAAGAATCCGCGTCTGTGATTATGATTAAACCTTCTTCCCTCCAGACGTAGAGGATGCCCCCTTGTCCCAGTCTCAGGCCTAAGAGTAAAGAGATCATTAGAAAGGTCTCTGTACTGTCCCCTCATATATTTATACATTATTATAAGATCACCCCTAAGCCTTCGTTTTTCCAAGCTAAATAACCCCAAGTTTAATAACCTGTCTTGGTATTGCAGACCCCTCAGTCCTCTAATAACCTGTCTTGGTATTGCAGACCCCTTAGTCCTCTAATGACTTTTGTCGCTCTTCTCTGGACCCGCTCTAGTTCAGCTATGTCTTTCTTATACACCGGAGACCAGAATTGTACACAGTATTCTAAGTGTGGTCGCACTAGTGACTTGTATAGAGGTAAAATGATGTTCTCCTCATGAGCATCTATGCCTCTTTTAATGCATCCCATTATTTTATTTGCCTTTGCAGCAGCTGCCTGACACTGGCCACTAAATGTGAGTTTGTCATCTACCCATACACCCAGGTCTTTTTCAGTGACAGTTTTGCCCAGTGTTTTACAATTAAGCACATAATTATACCTTTTGTTTCCTCTGCCCAAGTGCATGACTTTACATTTATCCCCATTTAAGCGCATTTGCCATTTAGCAGCCCAAGCTTCTAGTTTACATAAATCCTCCTGTAATATAAAATTGTCCTCCTCTGTATTGATTACCCTGCAGAGTTTAGTGTCATCTGCAAATATTGAGATTCTACTCTGTATGCCCCCTACAAGGTCATTAATAAATATATTAAATAGAAGCGGGCCCAACACTGACCCCTGTGGTACCCCACTGTTAACTGTGACCCATTCTGAGTGTGTTCCATTAATAACCACCCTTTGTTTCCTATCACTAAGCCAGTTCTTAACCCACTTACACATATTTTCCCCTATCCCCATTGCCCTCATTTTATGTATCAACCTTTTGTGTGGCACCGTATCAAAAGCTTTTGAAAAGTCCATATACACCACATCCACTGCATTTCTTTGGTCCAGTCCAGAACTTACTTCTTCATAGAAGCTTATCAGATTAGTTTGACAGGAACGGTCCCTCGTAAAACCATTTTGATAATGGGTCATGAGGTTATTTTTCTTCAGATACTCCAGTATAGCATCTCTTAGAAAACCCTCTAGGATTTTACCCACAGTAGAGGTTAAGCTTACTGGCCTATAATTTCCAAGTTCAGTGTTTGTCCCCTTTTTGAATATTGGCACGACATTTGCTATACGCCAGTCCTGTGGTACAGACCCTGTTATTATGGAATCTTTAAATATTAAAAATAATGGTCTATCTATGACAGTACTTAATTCCTGCAGCACTCTGGGGTGTTTCCCATCCGGGCCCGGGGATTTGTCAATTTTAGTGATTTTTAGACGATGCCGTACTTCCTCTTGGGTTAAGCAGGTGACATTTAATTGAGACTTTTTGTTATCACTGATCATATTGTCTGTCATGGGATTTTCTTGTGTAAATACTGTTGAAAAAAAGTCATTTAGCATATTGGCTTTTTCCTCATCCTCATCCACCATTTCACCCAGACTATTTTTAAAGGGGCCAACACCATCATTTTTTAGTTCCTTGCTATTTATGTAGTTAAAAAATATTTTGGGATTCTTGTCTCTAGATATTGACCTTGACTTGGTTCTGACCTGTAATTCCCATCTTCGATGTCTGATTATTACTCACCTGAGCGGTGATCTGTAGGGATCTCCTCTGTCCTCCGCTCATCACCCCTCACATATGTCTCTGTAGTATTAATATGGGGCAGATCATCATCACCCCTCACATATGTCTCTGTAGTATTAATATGGGGCAGATCATCATCACCCCTCACATATGTCTCTGTAGTATTAATATGGGGCAGATCATCATCACCCCTCACATATGTCTCTGTAGTATTAATATGGGGCAGATCATCATCACCCCTCACATATGTCTCTGTAGTATTAATATGGGGCAGATCTTCACCCTGAAACAAAGATTGTAAAAGTCACAGACAGATGGAGAAGTCCCATCTATGATCAGCTGTAATCTGCCATCTCCACCGTTTTCATTACACAAGTATAAAACATAGAATACTGGAGGATAAAACAAGACTGAGCACAAGACCTTCACAGCCGTCTACACATCATAGGGAGATCTCATCACACCTTCTCTCCATCTACCTGATGATCCGGAGGAACATCGGGATCTTCTTGTTTACAGTCCTGTGGGAGAAGAGGACGGGGACATCTCTCTGGTGTTGTCCTCTTACTGGATAGACCTGGAGGAGACACATACAGGACTGAATTCATTCTTTACATACAGATCATTATAGGCCGTGTGTATTTAGTCCTGTCTATTACCTGGTGATGTGAGGGGCGGCCGGGGAACCTCCATCATGACTATGTCCTTGTACAGATCTTTGTGTCCTTCTAAATACTCCCACTCCTCCATGGAGAAATAGACGGTGACGTCCTGACACCTTATAGGAACCTGACACATACAATGATACCATTGTCATCTTTCCCCGATCCCTTCATAGCGTTACTGTATAATGTCCCAGCAGCAGCAGCATTCCCAGCAGTGTCACCTCTCCAGTCAGCAGCTCAATCATCTTGTAGGTGAGTTGTAGGATCTTCTGGTCATTGATGTCCTCATGTATCAGGGGGTGAGGTGGAGGCCCCGTGATTGGGCTCAGGGCTCTTCCCTCAGACACAGGGTCCTGACAGCACAGATCACTAGAGCTCTTCACTACTGTGTAATCCTGGTTATGGAGAGACACATTAATAAATCTCCAGTCTCCAGACATTTCCAGAGTCCTCACCTCTCCAGTTCTGTCATCTGTTATTCTGTCCATAGATAAGAATGATGTCATGTGACATTGTCATCACAATCTCTCACCTCTCCAGTAACAAGGAAGAGGATCTCTAGGGTGAGGTGGAAGATCCTCTCCGACATCTTGTCCCTGTCCAGATCCATCCTTGACGGTCAATCAGGAGAATTCTCTTCTATAGAAGATCTGAGAGGATCCGAGATTGTAGAGACCTGAATGGGGGAAGATGAAATGCTCTGTGCTTACAGGACCTGTGATGATGTCACATGAGGGGAGGAGTCAGGGGTCACATGATCAGCTCCTCTGTAGGTGCAGTACGGAGCGGAGTCGAGTGTGTACGAGGTGTACGGAGCGGAGCTGAGTGTGTACGAGGTGTACGGAGCAGAGCCGAGTGTGTACGAGGTGTACGGAGCGGAGCTGAGTGTGTACGAGGTGTACGGAGCAGAGCCGAGTGTGTACGAGGTGTACGGAGCAGAGCCGAGTGTGTACGAGGTGTACGGAGCAGAGCCGAGTGTGTACGAGGTGTACGGAGCGGAGCCGAGTGTGTACGAGGTGTACGGAGCAGAGCCGTGTGTGTACGAGGTGTACGGAGCAGAGCCGAGTGTGTACGAGGTGTACGGAGCGGAGCCGAGTGTGTACGAGGTGTACGGAGCAGAGCCGAGTGTGTACGAGGTGTACAGAGCACAGCCGAGTGTGTACAAGGTGTACGGAGCAGAGCCGAGTGTGTATGAGGTGTACGGAGCAGAGCCGAGTGTGTACGAGGTGTACGGAGCGGAGCCGAGTGTGTACGAGGTGTACAGACCGGAGCCATGTGTGTACGAGGTGTATGGAGCAGAGCCGAGTGTGTACGAGGTGTACGGAGCAGAGCCGAGTGTGTACGAGGTGTACGGAGAGGAGCCGAGTGTGTACGAGGTGTACAGAGCACAGCCGAGTGTGTACAAGGTGTACGGAGCAGAGCCGAGTGTGTACGAGGTGTACGGAGCAGAGCCGAGTGTGTATGAGGTGTACGGAGCAGAGCCGAGTGTGTACGAGGTGTACGGAGCGGAGCCGAGTGTGTACGAGGTGTACAGACTGGAGCCATGTGTGTACGAGGTGTACGGAGCAGAGCCGAGTGTGTACGAGGTGTACGGAGCGGAGCCGAGTGTGTACGAGGTGTACGGAGAGGAGCCGAGTGTGTACGAGGTGTATGGAGCGGAGCCGAGTGTGTACGAGGTGTACGGAGCGGAGCCGAGTGTGTACGAGGTGTACGGAGCGGAGCAGAGTGTGTACAAGGTGTACGGAGCGGAGCCGAGTGTGTACGAGGTGTACGGAGCGGAGCCGAGTGTGTAAGAGGTGTACAGAGCGGAGACGAGTGTGTACAAGGTGTACGGAGCGGAGCCGAGTGTGTACGAGGTATACAGAGCAGAGCCGAGTGTGTACAAGGTGTACGGAGCAGAGCCGTGTGTGTACGAGGTGTACGGAGCGGAGCTGAGTGTGTACGAGGTGTACGGAGAAGAGCCGAGTGTGTAAGAGGTGTACAGAGCGGAGCCGAGTGTGTACAAGGTGTACGGAGCGGAGCCGAGTGTGTACGAGGTGTACAGAGCAGAGCCGAGTGTGTACAAGGTGTACGGAGCAGAGCCGTGTGTGTACGAGGTGTACGGAGCAGAGCCGAATGTGTACGAGGTGTACAGAGCGGAGCCGAGTGTGTACGAGGTGTACGGAGCGGAGCAGAGTGTGTACAAGGTGAGCGGAGCAGAGTGTGCACGAGGTGTATGGAGCGGAGCCGCCTGTGTACAAGGTGTATGGAGCAAAGCCTCCTGTGTATGAGGTGTATGGAGAGGAGCTGTGTGTGTACAGCATGTATGGAGGGGAGTCGTGTGTGTGTTCTGTTCTGTCCGGTGCTTTTTACAAAACACCATCCAGAACCTGACAGCTTAAAACCGTGGTGTGAAGCCGGCCTTAAGGTACCTTTACACGCCGCTACAGAAGGTTGAAAACAACCGGGTTACGGAGACAAATGTATCTTGCACCATCAAATCAACCCGAGGTAGCGGCGTGTAAAGTAGGTTGTTTCCTCCCGTCACTGTCGGCACCTGTTTCAGAGCAGTGCTCTAAAACAGGTTGATTTCAACCTGGTTGTAACGGTGTGTAAATACGGTAGGGTAAGGTTTTTTCGCCACCTAGTTAACTCCCTGGGGCGTGACACAGCCTCCGGGATACCGCGCCCCTTCAGCGATCATTGGAGGAAGCTCCTGCGTTGCGATTGGTTGTCGCTGCACAGGGCGGCATATTTAAGGAGCTGACCAGTCACACTACACAATTGCTCGAGCGTCATGTATTAATCAGCCTCCTGCGCTGGCTGCCCAATCATGATGTTATTGCATTGTCCAATCATCGTACGAGCGTCTCGTAATCCACAACTCTGGCACGCCTATGTGTTGTCCCTGCTGCCCCAGGTCCTCCCATATTACCTTGTGGTAGCGGCGTGTAAATGAGGGATGGTGCTCTGCAGAAGGTAACTTCAGGCACCCGGCGGTGTATCCAGAGATAGATTCAACCTTCTGTAGAGCACCTTGTAGCGGCGTGTAAAGGTGGTATCGGGCACCGTTTGCAACCGTTGGTACGTGCTCGTGCACGTGAAGCACCCGGTTGTTCCTAACCTTCTGTAGTGGCGTGTAAAGGTACCTTTACCCTTTGCCCCTTATACCTTACCTTTTAAACAATTATCTGGAGCCAAGTGGTTTTCCAAACTGGACTTGAGAGGGGCATATAACACATTAAACAGGATGACAAATGGAAGACAGCATTCAATACACCGGAAGGTCATTTTGAAAATTTAGTGATGCCATTCAGGTTAAGCAAAGTCTCATAAATGACATTTTTTGCGGTAATTTACCTGTTTGACATATTGATTCACTCGTGCACTCAGGAGGAGTTTTCTGAGCAAGTCAGACAGGTTCTATGTAACAACTATTTTTGGCTAAAATAGATAAATGTCAATTTGGAGTACAACAGGTCCAGTTCTTAGGACATTTGGGTTTCAGCTGGACCATGTTAAAGGGAACCTGTAAGCTCATTTTAGGCCACTATTCTACCACTACCTGTCCCTGCACCTTGTTAGCTCATCCCTAACCATCCCTCTCTGAGCTAAAACTGCACTATAAAGCTTGTATGAAATGATTTAATAACTTACACCCGATCTACGCCGTAGACTGGATGGGTGGTCTCCGGAACTCTATTGTCCCCTCCTCGCAGGCTCTTATCACGCCCCAGTGGGCGTCATCATTCCGTCTCCTGTGTTGAAATTCTCGCCTCCTCCATACAGTATGACGTGCACCCGGACATCAGTTCCGGTCTGGTGCATTGTAGGGGCTTATGAAGTGTACAGATGGCTTCAATTTGCCCATATGCGCCGGACCATACAGCCTGATAAGCCCCCACAATGCACCAGACCGAAACTGACGTCCGGGTGCATATTATACTGTATAGAGGAGGCGGGAATTTCAACACAGGAGATGGAACGATGAGGCCTAGCGGGGCGTGCTAAGAGCCCGCATGAATTTGATTTACACAAAAACATTTAGGGCATCAAACACTCCCATTGTCAGGTAGATGATACTGGAATGACATCTAGGGTAATTTGCCCCCCTTTTATCTTCCATCTACCTGTTTGGTTGTACCCTACACCTTTGGCAATTTTTGGGTGTGCGCAATTTTAACCTAAATAGATTAATAGTTACGTATTCATTATAAATTTGTGGGAGCGAGGTAGTCTGTGGTTTATAGCCCAAGTATCCCTACCATTATTCGTTTTGGTTTACACTATAATGCACTATATAAGCCCCAGTGGTGTGGTATATAGCAGCCCCAGTGGTATACAGCAGCCCCAGTGGTATATAGCAGCCCCAGTGGTATATAGCAGTCCCAGTGGTATACAGGCCCCCAAATGCTGGCACTCACCCCCCCTCTGTTGTAAGGCCCCCCCCCTGCTGCTTAACTTATCATCCCTGGTCTTCTGCACCGCGCCGGTCTTCTGTGCTCCGTCTTCCATGCACCCGTCCTCGCTGCATCCGGGGTCCCCGGCCGTCGCAGTAACGATGACGTCATCGCTGATTGACAGGGGGAAGCAGTGCATATATAATGAGCGACCCCACGTGACGGGGCGCTCATATAGCAGCCTCCCCCCGCCTCCTCCAGCCTCGGACACAGCCCCCACCACCGTATTGACCCGTGTATAAGCCGAGGGGGGGACTTTTCAGCCCAATTTTTGGGCTGAAAAACTCGGCTTATACACGAGTATATACGGTATATTACAGGGCTAGAGGGCTCTCCAATACGTTATATACTGGCTGACTCTCACTATGTTATTATTATTATTTATATAGCGCCATTAGGTTCTATGGCACTTTACATGAAGAAAGGACAGACGAGAACAAGTACAATAAATGTGGACATTCAGGTCATACAGGTACAAGAGGGGAGAGGATCATATCCGCGAAGGCTCACAGTCTACGAGGGATGGGTGGGGATACAGTAGGAGGGGGAGTGCCAGTCGTGAGGCATGTGTGGTGGACCGGGTCTCATTGCAGGTTTTAGGCTTGATGGAAGAGATGGGTCTTCAGGTGTCTTTTGAAGGTTTCCAGGGTAGGCGAGTGTCTGATGTGTCAGGGCAGAGAGTTCCAGAGAATAGATGCATGGAGAAGAGGAGATGAGAGGGGAGTGGAGAAGGAGTTCTTGGGAGGATCGCAGGTTGCGTGAGGGTAGGTATTGGGAGACCAAGTCGAAGATGTATGGAGGGGACAGGTTGTGGATGGCCTTGTATGTCATGGTTGGTGTTTTAAACCGGGATCTCTGAAGAGTGGGGAGCCAGTGACGGGCTTGGCAGAGGTGAGAGACAGGGGAGTAGTGGGAAGACAGATGGCTTAGTCGGGCAGCGGAGTTTAGGATAGATTGAAGAGGTCCAAGGGAGGTAGCAGGGAGGCCGGTGAGCAGGAGGTTGCAGTAGTCGAGGCAGGAGATGATGAGAGCATGAATAAGTGTTTTAGCAATGTCGTGGTCAAGGAAAGTGCGAATCAGTGAAATGTCCCTAAGCTGGAGTGAGCAGGAGGTTGCGAGGGCCTGGATGAGGGCTTGAAGGAGAGGGAGGAGTCAAGAATTACCCCGAAGCACTTGGCGTGGGGAACTGGGGAGGGACTGCAGTCGTTGACGAGGATGGATAGGCCAGTAGTGGGGGAGAGTTGCTTGGAGGGAAGACAATGAACTCAGTTTTGTACATGTTCAGCCTAAGGAAGCGAGCAGAAAAGAAGGATGAGATGGCAGACAGGCATTGTGGAATTATGGGTAGTAGGGAGGTGATGTCGGGTCCAGACAAGTAGATTTGGGTGCCGTCGGCGTAGAGGTGGTACTGAAGGCCATGGGACTCAATGAGTTGCCCTAGGCCGAGAGTGTAGATGGAGAAGAGTAACGGTCCCAGAACCGAGCCTTGGAGGATCCCGACAGATAGGGGGTAGGGCGAAGAGGAGGTGTCGGAGTGGGTGACGCTGAAAGTCCGGTCCGTTAGGTATGAGGGGATCCAGGAGAGGGCTAGGTCAGTGATGCCAAGAGATTCCAGGATCCGAAGTAGAAGGGAGTGCTCAACAGAGTCAAAAGCGGCAGATAGGTCGAGGAGGAGTAGGACAGAGTAGTGATGCTTACTCTTGGCAGTCAGTAGGTTGTTTGTGACTTTGGTTAGGGCTGTTTCAGTGTAGTGGTGGGGTCAGAAACCAGATTGCAGGCGGTCAAAGAGGGAGCAGTAGGAGAGGTGAGAGGACAGTTCTGAGTGGACGTGCTGTTCAAGTAGTTTAGAGGCGAAGGCGAGGAGAGATATGGTGCGATAGTTAGAGACAGATGTTGAGTCGAGGGAGGGTTTTTTGAGAATGGGTTTTTGAAGGCTTATGGGAACGCGCCAGTAGTGATGAGTTGAAAAGATGGGTTATGATTGGGATGAAAACAGAGATGAGGTTGGGAATGAGGTGGGATGGGAGCGGGTCGTGAGCGCTGGTGGTGAGGTGTGATTTCGACAGGAGGGAGGAGAGCTGATCTTCAGTTCTGGGGACTAAATCTGGGTATTATTGATATAATTTGACTACTAATACTAAATATCCAGTGCCTATACTACTTTAACGCTATCTATTACTTTGCTGACTGATGAGTTTATATATTATATATACACACACATGTATATAAATATGTATATTGTGGTGATGTGATTAACATGTGCCCCGTGACCGGTATACATCACATGGGTGATTTTATCTTTTGCTCTGTGACAGCACATACAGGGTTAAGGGCTGCTGGGACTGAGTGCTGATGACTCACTGAATCCCAGGTGTGAGTGTGGCAGGCAGGATATGAAGCTGCCTAGTGCTGCGGGAGGGGGAGAGTGAAGTGTCAGAGCAGCAGGAGCTGTGTGGAGTTCTGTGTGAACAGGCTGTGTGGAATTTTAACACAGCCTGGGAGCATTGGCTGTGTGCAGTTAACACAGCTTGGCAGCGTGGACTTGGCCTTCCCAAGGTCCCCAGCTAAGAGAGAGCCTGACAGCCTTGCCGGACCGTGGGAATAACTATTATACCGGCTGTGTCCCAGAGCTACAAAAGGTCTGTACTAAGTTGGGCTTGAGAATAAATGGTGTGTTGTGTGAAAAAGTGCCTGAGACACTGCCTTCTGTCTTGCCGATCCGCACCGCTATCTTACTATATATATATATATATATGACAAAATTGCTTTAATAAAAAAATATTTATTAAACAACCCAAAAAAGCCTAGGGGGTTTGCTTGGCAGCGTGACACCAACAACCATGTTTAACGTTACACAAATCAGCAGTTTATTATTTTTTGTCATAAATAAACCGCTTACTACTCACATATCCAACATAAATCGTTACAGATGGCAGATCATACACTATTCACACAGTAATCACATATCAAAGTACATAGAATCCCTTGAGCACTAGTCACATCTCCATAGAACATCAAGAGCACTAATGACAGCTCCAATGGTGGTTACGGGTGCCTGGCCTTACCTACTCCTTACATGTACACTATACATAATTAACAGAACATAGACATCATATTCTTTTCTAATGGCGGCTATGCCTGACTGGCATCATTTACATCATACATGCTCAACAGAACATTAAGGTGTCCCTTACAGACCCAGTCTGGTTCTAATGGAGGTTATGCACGCCTGGCATCATTTACTTTATACATGCTCGACAGCATACCGTCCACTGTACCGTTAAGACATCTCCGGTCTCTCACATGGCACACACACCGGCCTTTGCGCATGACACCGGTCAGAACCAGGCCTAGACCCGTGTTTAGCTACTTGAGCTCCAGGACAAGCCAGGCATTCCCAAGGACTCCTCAGCACGTGTCTTACCAAGTCCCAGTCACTTCCAAGTCTGCCATCACAGGCCCAGACCTCTAGGACAGCGGCTGCACCAAACACGCCATCGTGAGCCCCTCCAGGTTCAGCCAGTCTTCGGCGGTCCCAATGGCGGTTACGGCCGCCTGGCCTCTGAGGACTCCAACCCATCATAGGGCCCACTCACACATGAACAGTCCAGCATGGACTACAGCCTTCTTAGGCTCAGACCAGGTTCCGGTTCACCTGAGCTTCCGGGCAGTCAAAGCGTCTCCCAAAGTCTCTTCACCCTGCCCATGATGCCCAGCTCCCTCCGAGCCCCACCAACACAGGCAAAGATCCCGGATGAGAGCCTCATCAACATGTTCAGAGTGAGCCCCCTTCAAGTTCAACCCTGACCCCCATACACTCAGGTGCTCTACTAACCTCTCACTCTGGCCACAGGCTCCATGCGGCTCTGAGGGACAGGGGTCTCCTGCATGGAGATACAGGCTCCCTTCCTATTCCCCCCTCCCCAGAGGGATGGGATACCTCTGCCTCACATCTGAGATGATTTGTCTGGTCTCCCTGAAACACAGCACTAGGCACCTTACTTCCTGGCTGCCACACCTGTCACACTGTGAGTAATCAGCACACACTCAGACCTAGGTGCAGTTAACCCTCTGTGCACCATTCAGGTCTAGTAAAGCACTCATTCACACACTCAGGTCCAAATGCTGTTAACCCTGTATGCACATCTCAAGGCCCTTAGTGATGCATACCGGTCATGGGCTATCATGCCGGTCATACTCACAATATATACTAGCTAACACAAACACAATACAGTAATGGTAGCTAAAATACTGTTACACAATAAAACCCACAGTTTCCTATGTATATTACTCACCCACAGCAGTAATACCACTCGCACAATTGCAATGAAACCCACCTAACTACTAACTATCCCGATAGAAGTTAGATACCATAAATTTAGAGGGAAAAGGTATTAGAGAGTTATAGGGACGGTCAGTGGCGTAACTTCAGGCCCTGGGGCCCCAATGCGAAAGCTCCAACGGGGCCCCCAATTATTGCAAATCTTTAGTAGTATTAGTCTTTTTCTATAGGCCAAAGGTACTTTTGGGGCCCCCCTAGGCTGCAGGACCCGGGTGCAATCGCAACCTCTACACCTATTGTAGTTACACACCCCCGGGGATGGTTATAGATTAGGGGTAAAAAGGTTACAAAGAAGATATAGAGGAAATGATACTTAGGCCATGTGTCCTGGACTCCCACCCCCGCCCATCCTTAGATGGTTTAAGAAGGAGCCAGTTTATCAGGTTTTTTTGTACATGGTCCCATTCCTTTGTATTTGTACCTCCCCCAATCCCAGTACATGAAGGTGTAATACCAATACACAGAGATATATTTATAAATAATCACCGGTACAGAAAGGGTTAACGACTGCGCCGCTGGATGAATAAACATCAAACTTCGGGAGGACATCAAAACATCTGGTTTTGGCTGTGGTTTATTAGGCAACGCGTTTCAGGGCTCCAGGACCCCTTCATCAGGACAAACCAACATTACATACATAGAGGAGTTGTCAGATAAATATAGTGAACACAATACAACAAACACTGAGTGTGAAATGAGGAAGACAACGAAATGGAGAGGAAATGCCACGTGTACAAAGGTGCAAAAATGGTACAGAATCAGCAATGTACAAACACATATGAACACTTTATACTACTCTAAACACACAGTCTAATCACGTGGCTCCGAAACGCGTGTGGAAATAAGGAAATAAATCAATATCACTAGACATCCTGTGTCGTTGGTATACCTTTCTGACAGCAGCGCGGACATGAAGGTACTTCGTCTGAAAAAACCTTGTGATTGAATCTGGTTCTAACTGTTGAATTTTCTTCTTCCAAAATTGGCCAATAATGTGATTTAGGAAGCGAATAAATTGTTATGTTCCTACGTGTGTTTTTAGATGTTGAAGAAGATTTGATTTCTCGGAATAATGTTTCCCACATTCTGAACATGAAAATGGCTTCTCCCCTGTGTGAATTCTCTGATGTTTAAGGAAATTTGATTTACTGGTAAAACATTTCCCACATTGTGAACATGAAAACTTCTTCTCCCCTGTGTGAAGTCTCTGATGTGTACGGAAATATGATTTATCGGTAAAAGATTTCCCACATTCTGAACAGAAAAATGGCTTCTCCCCTGTGTGAATTCTCTGATGTTTAAGTAAAGATGTTTTATGGGTAAAACATTTCCCACATTCTGAACATGAAAATTGCTTCTCCCCTGTATGACTTCTCTGATGGTTAAGTAAACCTGATTTATAAGTAAAACATTTCCCACATTCTGAACATGAAAATGGCTTCTCCCCTGTGTGACTTTTCTGATGTTTAAGTAAAGATGTTTTATGGGCAAAACATTTCCCACATTCTGAACATGAAACGTGCTTCTCCCCTGTATGACTTCTCTGATGGTTAAGTAAATCTGATCTATAAGTAAAACATTTCCCACATTCTGAACATGAAAATGGCTTCTCCCCAGTGTGAATTCTCTGATGTGTACGAAAATATGATTTATCTCTAAAACATTTCCCACATTCTGAACATGAAAATGGCTTCTCCCCTGTGTGAGTTCTCAGATGTGTAATCAAATTTCCTTTCTGGTTAAAACAGTTCCCACATTCTGAACATGAAAATTGCTTTTCCCCTGTGTGAATTTTATAATGTGAAAGAAAAGTTCCTTTATGGCTAAAACATTTCCCACATTCTGAACATGAAAATGGCTTCTCCTTTGTGTGAATTTTCTGATGTCTAAGGAAATATGATTTATCTCTAAAACATTTCCCACATTCTGAACATGAAAACGGCTTCTCCCTGTGTGACTTTTATGATGTGTAAGCAAATATGATTTACGATTAAAACATTTCCCACATTCTGCACATGAAAATGGTTTCTTCCCTGCAGACACTATTTGATGATCTACATCCATTCTGTGTCTTTCATTTTGATTAACAGTCTGTGATGAATCAGAAGAGAGGACCTGCTGAAAAGGTTCTGATTGATTTTTGCTCTGAAGGGCTGGAGGTATAGCTGGAATAACGACATGCTCTTCAAGGGTATCTGGTTTGATACCACAGTCATCTGCTAAGAATTAAAATGATTTTATCTTTCAATAACAGTTCCTTACATTTGATAAAATTCTGTACATATATTTCTATACAAAATGAAGAATGACACAAATGTGACCTGAGTAAGGCTATGTTCACATTTGGGTTGTGCTGTCTGTTCAAACGGATCAGTTGAAAAGCAGCACAAACCCAATGGAACCGATGCGTTAACGCATCCATAGACTTGTATTGAACAAACGCTTGCCAAAATAGGCATGCGTTTGAAAGCATGCATTTTTTGCAACGCACATTAAAACGCGGTCTGCAACGTTTTTTGGTGTGTTGCAAAAAATGCATACTTTCAAACACATGCCTATTTTGGCATGCGTTTGTTCAATGCAAGTCCATGGATACGTTAACGCATCGGTTCCAATGTGTTTGTGCTGCTTTTCAACGGATCTGTTCCATTGCGTTTGTGCTGCTTTTCAACAGATCTGTTTGAACGGACAGAACAACGCAAATGTGACCCTGACCTAAGAGAGTGGTGAGCCGCCTATTTACAAAAACCATTGCAGTAATCCTAACCCCTAATATACCATCGGCAGAAAAGTGCAGGGCAATAAAGAAAGGATTAAAACTAATCATTATTAGATCACAATCAACAGAAACAGATAAAAATACACACTATAATAAACATGTACGATGGTTAGGACTTATGCAGGGCTGATCCAGATGTCCCATTCCTTTGTCTTTTTTGTGATTACATTTATCCCTTTTACATGGTTTTTCTGGTTGTATTTTTTATCTGCTGTTCTTAATTGTGATCTAATGAAGAGTATTATTCATTGCTATAGTGTCTCCCGTGTATGTACAGTGCCTACAAGTAGTATTCAACCCCCTGCAGATTTAGCTGGTTGACACATGCGGAATTAACTTGGCCTTGTGACATTTGGACTGTAGATCAGCCTGGAAGTGGGAAATGCAGCCACAAAAAATGTTTTTTCTTTTTTTTTTTTTTTTTTTAAAGCGTTAAAAGTGAATTCCGAGGGTCATTTATTATTCAACCCCTCAAACCACCAGCATTCTGTTTGGTCCCCCTAAAGTATTAAGAAGTAGTTCAGGCACAAAGAACAATGAGCTTCACATGTGTGGATTAATTCTCTCTTTTGCCAGCCTTTTCTGACTATTTAAGACCCTCCCCAAACTTGTGAACAGCACTCATACATGGTCAACATGGGAAAGACAAAGGAGCATTCCAAGGCCATCAGAGACAAGATCGTGGAGGGTCACAAGGCTGGCAAGGGGTACAAAACCCTTTCCAAGGAGTTGGGCCTACCTGTCTCCACTGTTGGGAGCATCATCCGGAAGTGGAAGGCTTATGGAACTACTGTTAGCCTTCCACGGCCTGGACAGCCTTTGAAAGTTTCCTCCCGTGCCGAGGCCAGGCTTGTCCGAAGAGTCAAGGCTAACCCAAGGACAACAAGGAAGGAGCTCCGGGAAGATCTCATGGCAGTGGGGACATTGGTTTCAGTCAATACCATAAGTAACGTACTCCACCGCAATGGTCTCCGCTCCAGACGAGCCCGTAAGGTTCCTTTACTTTCAAAGCGTCATGTCAAGGCTCGTCTACAGTTTGCTCATGATCACTTGGTGGACTCTGAGACAGACTGGTTCAAGGTTCTATGGTCTGAAGAGACCAAGATCGAGATCTTTGGTGCCAACCACACACGTGACGTTTGGAGACTGGATGGCACTGCATACGACCCCAAGAATACCATCCCTACAGTCAAGCATAGTGGTGGCAGCATCATGCTGTGGGGCTGTTTCTCAGCCAAGGGGCCTGGCCATCTGGTCCGCATCCATGGGAAGATGGATAGCACGGCCTACCTGGAGATTTTGGCCAAGAACCTCCGCTCCTCCATCAAGGATCTTAAGATGGGTCGTAATTTCATCTTCCAACAAGACAACGACCTAAAGCACACAGCCAAGAAAACCAAGGCCTGGTTCAAGAGGGAAAAAATCAAGGAGTTGGAGTGGCCTAGTCAGTCTCCTGACCTTAACCCAATTGAAAACTTGTGGAAGGAGCTCAAGATTAAAGTCCACATGAGACACCCAAAGAACCTAGATAACTTGGAGAAGATCTGCATGGAGGAGTGGGCCAAGATAACTCCAGAGACCTGTGCCGGCCTGATCAGGTCTTATAAAAGACGATTATTAGCTGTAATTGCAAACAAGGGTTATTCCACAAAATATTAAACCTAGGGGTTCAATAATAATTGACCCACACTTTTATGTTTAAAATTTATTAAAATTCAACTGAGCAACATAACTTTTTGGTTTGTAAGATTTATGCTTCTGTTAATAAATCCTACTCTCGTTTGCAGTTTGAAGGCTCTAACTTATTTGCATCTTATCAAACCACCTAAATCTGCAGGGGGTTGAATACTACTTGTAGGCACTGTATATATCTAATATATAAAGCTGAATGTGTGTGTATGTATGTGTGAATATCCGGGATTGGCATCTAGACCGTCGGAACTACAGCCACAAAATTTTGCAAAGTCACACGTCTGGACCCCGAGAGCGTCATAGGCTATGTTGTGAGGCGAAATTTTAACCCTGCTCGTTCCAGGTTCACCAAACAATTTTACTGCTATCTACATAATGGGGAAAAAGGAAATGGGTGGGAGGAAAACCGACAGCTGCCAGCTACAGCCACAAAATTTTGCACAGTCACACGTCTGGACCCCGGGAGAGTCATAGGCTATGTTGTGAGGCGAAATTGTAACCCCACGCGTTCCAATTCACCAAACAATTTTGGCCCTATCTACATAAAGGAGAGAAAGTGACAGTTACCAGTTGACAGTTGTGAATGAGAGGGGCTTAATGATAGCACCAAAGACTAACAGCAGATACCAGCATATAGTCACTAAGGTGGGGCCCTGACATTGAATATTCACCACGCACGGGGACATGTATACATACCACATGCACACAAAGAGTAACAGCTAAGGTGGAGCCCCAACATTGGATACTCACCACATACCCAAACACAAACACACACACACCACAAAGAGACACACACAACACAGAGACACACACCACACAGACACCCCCCACAGGGACACAGACACATACACACCCTATAAGGATACATGCACTCACCCCACAGGGACACACACACCACAGGGACATACACACATACACACCCCACATGGACACACACACCACAGGGACATACACACACACACACCCCACAGGAACACACAGACCCCATAGGGATGGACACACACCACAGAGACACCCCTCCCCCCACAAGGACACACACCACAGGGACACCCCTCCCCCCCCAAAAGGACACACAGCACAGGGACCCCCCACAGGGACACACGCACACCCCAGGGACACACACACACACCACACAGATGTGCACAAATCGCCTCATACATCTCGCCTCATACGTCTGGTATGTTTAATTTCCAAAAATAAACATCTGATTAGAAACAGCTAATGTGCAACACATGTGCCATATAGGGAATTAAGGCAGATGTCAGTCACATGAGCTGTCTATTATGTGTATGTGTGAGGTAACATATACTGCCCGGCCAGGGGGAGGGTTTACTGTTGGCTGGAGATTTATCAGGCTGCCTATAGCAACCAATCACAGCTCAGCTTCTATTTTCCTACAGGTCATTAATATGACATATTCACATTCTATTTTGTTATAGCCAACATCAGTTATTTATTAACCCGGGCGTAGCCGGGTACTACAGCTAGTATATATAAGTCAGTGATGGCAACAATAGACATTCATGTAGAGATTGTGATGTTCGGCCTCCAGGTTGCTTTACAATTCTCCCCTTCTCTGTGTCAGTGTTATCATCGGTTTATGTTTCACGGTGTCTGACACTGATCTTTTCTACTGAAAAGTTCTATAGAGAATCAATAATAGGTCTGTAACTCAGTCTACTGTGTTTCCCCAAAAATGAGACCAACAGCGAAAATAAGCCCCAACAGGAATATTCTGGCTTTTTGGAGAATGCTTAAATTATAAACCCATCTCCAAAGATAAGCCCTAGTTATTGTTCAATAATGAAGTATCCAGGCAGCTAAAAAGTTACAGAATACAGCAGGACCCTTCATTAAAGAAAGCAGAGACCCCCCAGTATCACTCTGCTCTCACACATCAGGTCCAGTATCACTCTGCTCTCACACACACATCAGGTCCAGTATCACTCTGCTCTCACACACACACATCAGGTCCAGTATCACTCTGCTCTCACACATCAGGTCCAGTATCACTCTGCTCTCACACACATCAGGTCCAGTATCACTCTGCTCTCACACACACATCAGGTCCAGTATCACTCTGCTCTCACACACACATCAGGTCCAGTATCACTCTGCTCTCACACACACATCAGGTCCAGTATCACTCTGCTCTCACACACATCAGGTCCAGTATCACTCTGCTCTCACACACACATCAGGTCCAGTATCACTCTGCTCTCACACACACATCAGGTCCAGTATCACTCTGCTTCTCACACACATCAGGTCCAGTATCACTCTGCTCTCACACACACATCAGGTCCAGTATCACTCTGCTCTCACACACATCAGGTCCAGTATCACTCTGCTCTCACACACACATCAGGTCCAGTATCACTCTGCTCTCACACACATCAGGTCCAGTATCACTCTGCTCTCACACACAATCAGGTCCAGTATCACTCTGCTCTCCACACATCAGGTCCAGTATCACTCTGCTCTCACACACACATCAGGTCCAGTATCACTCTGCTCTCACACACACATCAGGTCCAGTATCACTCTGCTCTCACACACACATCAGGTCCAGTATCACTCTGCTCTCACACACACATCAGGTCCAGTATCACTCTGCTCTCACACACATCAGGTCCAGTATCACTCTGCTCTCACACACACATCAGGTCCAGTTATCACTTCTGCTCTCCACACACATCAGGTCCAGTATCACTCTGCTCTCACACACACATCAGGTCCAGTATCACTCTGCTCTCACACACATCAGGTCCAGTATCACTCTGCTCTCACACACATCAGGTCCAGTATCACTCTGCTCTCACACACATCAGGTCCAGTATCACTCTGCTCTCACACACATCAGGTCCAGTATCACTCTGCTCTCACACATCAGGTCCAGTATCACTTGCTCTCACACACATCAGGTCCAGTATCACTCTGCTCTCACACACACATAGGTCCAGTATCACTCTGCTCTCACACACACATCAGTCCAGTATCACTCTGCTCTCAACCAAGCACCCACACACTCAGGTCCAGTATCACTCTGCTCTCACACACATCAGGTCCAGTATCACTCTGCTCTCACACACACATCAGGTCCAGTATCACTCTGCTCTCACACACACATCAGGTCCAGTATCACTCTGCTCTCACACACACATCAGGTCCAGTATCACTCTGCTCTCACACACATCAGGTCCAGTATCACTCTGCTCTCACACACACATCAGGTCCAGTATCACTCTGCTCTCACACACACATCAGGTCCAGTATCACTCTGCTCTCACACACACATCAGGTCCAGTATCACTCTGCTCTCACACACACATCAGGTCCAGTATCACTCTGCTCTCACACACACATCAGGTCCAGTATCACTCTTGCTCTCACAACACATCAGGTCCAGTATCACTCTGCTCTCACACACACATCAGGTCCAGTATCACTCTGCTCTCACACACACATCAGGTCCAGTATCACTCTGCTCTCACACACCATCAGGTCCAGTATCACTCTGCTCTCACACACACACATCAGGTCCAGTATCACTCTGCTCTCACACACACATCAGGTCCAGTATCACTCTGCTCTCACACACACATCAGGTCCAGTATCACTCTGCTCTCACACACATCAGGTCCAGTATCACTCTGCTCTCACACACACATCAGGTCCAGTATCACTCTGCTCTCACACACACATCAGGTCCAGTATCACTCTGCTCTCACACACACATCAGGTCCAGTATCACTCTGCTCTCACACACCATCAGGTCCAGTATCACTCTGCTCTCCACACACATCAGGTCCAGTATCACTCTGCTCTCACACACACATCAGGTCCAGTATCACTCTGCTCTCACACACACATCAGGTCCAGTATCACTCTGCTCTCACACACATAGTCCAGTATCACTCTGCTCTCACACAATCAGGTCCAGTATCACTCTGCTCTCACACACACATCAGGTCCAGTATCACTCTGCCTCTCACACACATCAGGTCCAGTATCACTCTGCTCTCACACACATCAGGTCCAGTATCACTCTGCTCTCACACACACATCAGGTCCAGTATCACTCTGCTCTCACACACACATCAGGTCCAGTATCACTCTGCTCTCCACACACATCAGGTCCAGTATCACTCTGCTCTCCACACACATCAGGTCCAGTATCACTCTGCTCTCACACACATCAGGTCCAGTATCACTCTGCTCTCACACACACATCAGGTCCAGTATCACTCTGCTCTCACACACACATCAGGTCCAGTATCCACTCTGCTCTCACACACATCAGGTCCAGTATCACTCTGCTCTCACACACATCAGGTCCAGTATCACTCTGCTCTCCACACAATCAGGTCCCGTATCACTCTGCTCTCACACACACATCAGGTCCAGTATCACTCTGCTCTCACAAACATCAGGTCCAGTATCACTCTGCTCTCACACACATCAGGTCCAGTATCACTCTGCTCTCACACACACATCAGGTCCAGTATCACTCTGCTCTCACACACACATCAGGTCCAGTATCACTCTGCTCTCACACACACATCAGGTCCAGTATCACTCTGCTCTCACACACACATCAGGTCCAGTATCACTCTGCTCTCACACACACATCAGGTCCAGTATCACTGTGCTCTCACACACACATCAGGTCCAGTATCACTCTGCTCTCACACACATCAGGTCCAGTATCACTCTGCTCTCACACACACATCAGGTCCAGTATCACTCTGCTCTCACACACATCATATAGTCTGTGGTTGTGCTGGAGGAGATTCTGCACTAAATGTACAGGGGCGCTTATATCATTGTGTATGTGGCAAATTATCAATCTGTTGTTAACAATTTTTAGTTATGATGAGTTCTGCTCTTGATTTGGACTAGATTATTACCTGATCCTATTTATATGCCCTGATCTTCCTAAATACTTGTTGTTACCATAAGGTTTGGCTTCTTTCTCCCTTGAGTATCCTTCCGGGACCTGTCTTGTCTCTAGATATTGACCTTGACTTGGTTCTGACCTGTAATTCCCATCTTCAATGTCTGATTATTACTCACCTGGGCGGTGATCTGTAGGGATCTCCTCTGTCCTCCGCTCATCACCCCTCACATATGTCTCTGTAGTATTAATATGGGGCAGATCATCATCACCCCTCACATATGTCTCTGTAGTATTAATATGGGGCAGATCATCATCACCCTCACATATGTCTCTGTAGTATTAATATGGGGCAGATCATCATCACCCCTCACATATGTCTCTGTAGTATTAATATGGGGCAGATCATCATCACCCCTCACATATGTCTCTGTAGTATTAATATGGGGCAGATCATCATCACCCCTCACATATGTCTCTGTAGTATTAATATGGGGCAGATCATCATCACCCCTCACATATGTCTCTGTAGTATTAATATGGGGCAGATCATCATCACCCCTCACATATGTCTCTGTAGTATTAATATGGGGCAGATCATCATCACCCCTCACATATGTCTCTGTAGTATTAATATGGGGCAGATCATCATCACCCCTCACATATGTCTCTGTAGTATTAATATGGGGCAGATCTTCACCCTGAAACAAAGATTGTAAAAGTCACAGACAGATGGAGAAGTCCCATCTATGATCAGCTGTAATCTGCCATCTCCACCGTTCTCATTACACAAGTATAAAACATAGATTACTGGAGGATAAAACAAGACTGAGCACAAGACCTTCACAGCCGTCTACACATCATAGGGAGATCTCATCACACCTTCTCTCCATCTACCTGATGATCCGGAGGAACATCGGGATCTTCTTGTTTACAGTCCTGTGGGAGAAGAGGACGGGGACATCTCTCTGGTGTTGTCCTCTTACTGGATAGACCTGGAGGAGACACATACAGGACTGAATTTATTCTTTACATACAGATCATTATAGGCAGTGTGTATTTAGTCCTGTCTATTACCTGGTGATGTGAGGGGCGGCCGGGGAACCTCCATCATGACTATGTCCTTGTACAGATCTTTGTGTCCTTCTAAATACTCCCACTCCTCCATGGAGAAATAGACGGTGACGTCCTGACACCTTATAGGAACCTGACACATACAATGATACCATTGTCATCTTTCCCCGATCCCTTCATAGCGTTACTGTATAATGTCCCAGCAGCAGCATTCCCAGCAGTGTCACCTCTCCAGTCAGCAGCTCAATCATCTTGTAGGTGAGTTGTAGGATCTTCTGGTCATTGATGTCCTCATGTATCAGGGGGTGAGGTGGAGGCCCCGTGATTGGGCTCAGGGCTCTTCCCTCAGACACAGGGTCCTGACAGCACAGATCACTAGAGCTCTTCACTACTGTGTAATCCTGGTTATGGAGAGACACATTAATAAATCTCCAGTCTCCAGACATTTCCAGAGTCCTCACCTCTCCAGTTCTGTCATCTGTTATTCTGTCCATAGATAAGAATGATGTCATGTGACATTGTCATCACAATCTCTCACCTCTCCAGTAACAAGGAAGAGGATCTCTAGGGTGAGGTGGAAGATCCTCTCCGCCATCTTGTCCCTGTCCACATCCATCCTTGATGGTCAATCAGGAGAATTCTCTTCTATAGAAGATCTGAGAGGATCCGAGATTGTAGAGACCTGAATGGGGGAAGATGAAATGCTCTGTGCTTACAGGACCTGTGATGATGTCACATGGAGGGGAGGAGTCAGGAGTCACATGATCAGCTCGTCTGTAGGTGGAGTACGGAGCGGAGCCGAGTGTGTATGTGGCACCCCAAGGGTTAATGTGCCACAGAAACATTAACACAGGTTCTCTCACCATACAACACTACACTAGAAAGTGGGAGGAGCTAAGTTGTTTACCTCAGAGCAGAAGTGACAGTTAGTTCAGTTCAGAGGAGAGTCTAGTCTGGAGCAGGAGCAGAGCCAAGTAGCAGTGGAGGTCCTGAGAGGTCTGAGGAGAGTAGACAGAGGAACAGAGGAACATCCCCGGGATAAAGAGTTACCCCAAACTTAACCCCGGAGAGGCGCTTAAGACGGATACCGGATCCGAGGCTGCACCTGAGACAGACAGGACAGTAAACACCGGCATAGTGAAGGTCCACCATCTTCACAGCACCATAGCAAAGCAACATGAAGGAGTCAGTGACACAGAGGACTCAAGTTGCCTACCAGATTGGTACCCGTGAGCAGAGACAGGGCCGGCAGTACAACTACAAGCAGCAGCAGGGCCACACACAGCGCTTAAGTAGGAAGCCAAGGACCCGGTCAGGGTGAGAGCAACCTGGTACAGACTCCGTGGACAATACTGTGTGATACCATCTGCCAGTAAAGACTTGGAAAACAACAGAAACCGTAATGTGTGTGATCCTTATACTGAAGCCCCACTTGCCCTCATATACTGCAATCACCTCTACTCTCATCATCTCTACTGCTACCCCTACTCTCCTGCAGCATCAATAACTATCCTCACAGACTTTAACTACTACTACCACTGCCCCGGGGAACCCAGTTCTGCCCACAGGAACTATTCTATCCAAGCTGCTATCCCATCATCCCCGGAGGTTCTGCAGCAGCGGCGGCCCCATTACTGGCCACATATAGTGGGTGGCGTCACGAGTGACAAATCCCCTGTAAATAACCCCCTATTTTATTGTGCGGGCCCGGGACATGGTCCGGACCAGGACCGCCGTGACATCCCCTAGTAGTACCCCGTTCTGGCACCGAGTACCCCCGTCCCAGTGGGCTCCACAACCTGGCGTCACGAACAGGATCTACCGTGCCCGGTACTGGGCATTGTGTGCCGTGATTAGTGACTGTTTTAAATCTGCCGCCATTGCTGGGCGCGCGGCAAGCTGAATTGTAACTGCGCCACAGATACTGTAAAATTCAGAATCCGCCATTGCAGAGCGCGCGACGAAAAGAAAAACCGCGGGAAGAAAAAAACGCTCACCGCTCTGACGTCATCCGGAAGTGGATCCCTGGTGCGCAGCGGAACCTTTGTTAGACATCCGGACGGAAGCGGAAGACGGAGGGCGGATATTAACTAAGAGGGCCCAAGATGTCGCAGCCCAATGCACAAGGCGGCGACGGAGCAGCCGGTGGAGTGATAGTACCCGGCGGTGCAGTGGCGCAAGGAACAGCATCCATAATGCCATTCCTGATGCCGTATACTCCAGGGGCAATGTGGCTGCCCCAATACTCCGGTGAGCCTAATACACTAACTGACTTTATGCTAAAGATAAAGGAATATTATGTGATGTACCCCCTCACTGAAGCCCAGCGTGTAGGAATGATAATGGGACAGTTAACGGGCAATGCACGGCGTGAGGTTGCGTCCTGGCTGGACACAGATAAGGACACTGTAGAGCATCTAGCAGCTAGACTGAAAGCAACGTTTGAATCTGCTGCTGATACCCGGGCTAAGATGAGGTTCTTTGCATGCCACCAGAAACCTAAACAGAGTGCCAGAGACTTTGCCTTGAACCTGCAGGAAGCACTCAGAGCCCTGAAGCTGGCAGAACCTGCTTTAGCCCCAGGAGCTGATAAAATGCTATTTGACCAATTCATAGAGGGCCTCCATTCCCCTTCCCATCGAGGACAGTTAAGCATGATACTACTGCAGAACCCTGACATGACATTTACTGAGCTGAAAGATAGAGCTATCCGTTTGCAGCAGCTGGAAGAGCCACGGGAGCTACCAACTGTCCTTGACACTGCAGCAGCAGCCAGCAGCGCCAGCGATATCTGCCATGTCAGCAACTGCTGCTGAGACTGGAGAACTAATTTCTAATGCCGCAATCAATCAAAAGCTAGATGCCCTGACAGACACCGTGATCTCTATGGCCGAGGTCGACAATGAGAAGACAGCATTTACTACGCCGATGGGCCTCTGTGAGTTTAATTGTATGCCGTTCGGACTCTGCAACGCACCCGGGACCTTCCAGCGTCTGATGGAAAGCTGCTTAGGACACAAGAACTTCGAAACTGTCCTCCTGTACTTAGATGACGTCATAGTCTATTCCAAGACGTATGAGCAACATCTACAAGATCTGGCAGAAGTGTTCGAAGCCCTATCGAAATATGGCATGAAGATCAAGCCATCCAAGTGTCACCTTCTCAAACCAAAGGTACAGTACCTGGGACACGTCGTGAGTTCAGAGGGAGTAGCACCGGATCCTGATAAAGTCACAGTGATAAGGGATTGGCCGAGACCTACAAATGTGAAAGGAGTGAGGCAATTCCTGGGCCTGGTAGGCTATTATAGAAGATTTATCAGAGGGTTCACGAAGCTAGCAGCTCCTCTGCAAGACATTCTAGTAGGACGATCAAAGAAGACTTCATCCTGTAATTTCCTGACACGGTGGGATAAGGAAAGAGAAGATTCCTTCAATAAGCTGAAAAGTGCACTGACGGGAGAAGAGATCCTGGCATACCCTGATTACCATCAACCCTTCATTCTATACACGGATGCCAGCAACGTTGGACTGGGAGCAGTATTATCACAGATGCAAGGAGGCAAAGAAAGAGTTATTGCCTATGCAAGTAGGAACCTCCGGCCTACAGAAAGAAATCCCGAGAACTACAGCTCCTTCAAGTTAGAGCTACTGGCAGTAGTTTGGGCTGTGACTGAACGTTTTAAACATTACTTGGCAGGTGCAGAATTCACCATCTACACGGATAACAACCCGTTGACTCACCTGGATACAGCGAAACTAGGAGCTCTGGAGCAGCGATGGATAGCCCGGCTATCTAATTACAACTTTGTCATCAAATACAGAGCAGGTTGCAAGAACGGGAATGCAGATGCCTTGTCACGGATGCCGCACCTGAAAGACGTGGAAGAGGAACCGGAAGAGTTGGAAGAGATTGAACTACCGGCCTTTCATCGTTCAAAGGTACAAGATTATCAACCCGGCGCCTACCAAAGAAAGCAGGAAGTAAATCTTAACCAGTTAAGACACTACGGATGGGCCGAAGCCCAAGATAATGATCCAGCCATGAAGCTAGTGAAAGAACTGCTTACGCAACAACGCGCATACCCTGATCAGAATGCCCCAGCTGAAGCTATACAGCTATGGAAAGATAGAGGCAAGTTGTTTCTACATCAACGGAAGCTCTGCAGAACGTATACCAATCCTAAAACGCATGAACTAGTCTGGCAGATTATCGTGCCCAAGCAAGCCACTCAAATGGTCGTAGAAGCTTATCATGACGGTGCAGGTCATTTTGGATGGAAGAAGTTAGAAGCGATCCTGAGAGAAAGATTTTATTGGGTTGGCATGAGAAAATCCATTGAACTATGGTGCAGAAGATGTGCCGCATGCAACCTCAGAAGGAAAGATCCACAGAAAGCTCCGCTTCAACCAATAGTAACCAAGCAGCCACTCGAGCTAGTCGCATTAGACCACGTCAAGTTGTCACCAAACCGGTCAGGCTATGTGTATGCCTTAACCATCGTGGACCATTACTCACGCTTCTTAGTGGTGGTACCAGTCAAAGATCTGACAGCGAAGACGGCAGCAAAAGCATTCCAGACGCATTTCTGTAGACCCCATGGTTACCCAGAACAAGTCCTTGCAGACCAAGGTCCAGCTTTTGAATCAGAACTATTCAAGGAATTCTGCAATATGTACGGTTGTAAGAAGATTCGCACAACAACGTATCATCCTCAAACAAATGGTTTATACGAGAAGATGAATCATATTGTAATTGAACTGTTAAAGACCTTACCAGAATCAGAAAGAAACCAGTGGCCAGATAAATTACCTGATTTGGTAGACTTATACAACCATGTCCCCGTGAGTTCTACAAACTGCACTCCAGCATATCTTATGCGTGCAAGACCCGGTAAGCTACCAATTGATCTAGAAATGGGAATCGTAAAACCAGATACAGAAGTAGAAGAAGAATCAGATTGGGATACCAAACGTCAGAAACAGTATCAACAAGTTCAAGAATGTGTAGAGCGAAATCTTCAGCAAGCAAGAGCAAGACAAGAGAAAACTTTTAACAAACATGCTCAAGCAATGCCATTACAAGAAGGTGATCAAGTTCTCAAGAGAAAGAGACGCACTGACAAACTGGATAATCAGTGGGAAACCGTCCCATACACAGTCTTACCATCTAACCTAGACAATGTTAAAACCTGTTTGATAAGCAAAGATGAAGGAAAAAACGTCACAAGTCGTATCTCGTGATCAGCTAAAATTGTGTCCTGAAACACTGAAGACACCTGAAGTAACAGAACCCGTACAGGTTCAACCTATTAAAGAAAAAGAAGAAGTATTCCACACGGTACTAGGAGATTTCCCTAAAACATGGCCAAATGACCATGGAGCAGTTGTCGTACCAATGATTGCATTCCCTTCAATGGTGGAACCAACACCAGAACCTGTGTTACCTGAAGAAGTCCCAAGACCTGAAGAACTGGAAGTAGAACCCATAGAGGAAGAACAAATTCCTGGTCCCAGTGAGCTTGCCAGTCCTACAGTCAGATCTTCATCTAACATAGTACCAAACACTACAAATAGGTACATGCCTACCAGCACCAATAGGCTACATGCAAGTAGTATACCCGTTTTATGCAGATCCGAGCGTAGTACCAGAGGTCAGTTACCAGCTAGGTACAAGGATTAAAAGGTCAAGTTAACTGTAAAAAATATGTTTGTGTAAATATAAATTGAACCCGGTAAACAAATGTACATAGTTGATGCAACGTTAAAAAGCCCAGTACCTACAGAGACTATCCTGTATGAACTTCTTGCATATTCTTCAAGATTTTTCCTTTTTATTTTATTTTTATGGACCATACTACCACGGACTGGTTGTGGTATAAACTTTCTTATATATTCATCAGCCCGGAGGCAAAAGACTAAACCCCCGGAAAGACTGCTTTTTGAATTTTTGGACTGTTTTTGAAGTTTAGTGATTTTTGTGATTTTTACTTTTAAGTCTGTGTAAATATTAATTGTATTAATTGTTTGTTCTTTATTGTTCCACAGTCCCGGAGTACTGTCTTTAACTAAGGGGGAATGTGGCACCCCAAGGGTTAATGTGCCACAGAAACATCAACACAGGTTCACTCCCCATACAACACTACACTAGAAAGTGGGAGGAGTTTAAGTGGCACCTGCACTAGTGGGAGGAGCTAAGTTGTTTACCACAGAGCAGGAGTGACAGTTTAGTTCAGTTTGAGTCTGGAGCAGGAGGAGAGTCAAGTAGAAGTGGAGGTCCCGAGAGGTCTGAGGAAAGGAAACAGAGTAACAGAGGAACATCCCCGGGATAAAGAGTTACCCCAAACTTAACCCCGGAGAGGCGCTTAAGACGGATACCGGATCCGAGGCTGTGCCTGAGACAGACAGGACAGTAAACACCGGCATAGTGAAGGTCCACCATCTTCACTGTACCATAGCAAAGCAACACGGAGGGGTCAGTGACAGAGAGGACTCAAGTTGCCCAGCAGATTGGTACCCGCAGGGACGTCGCTATGCATTAAGAATCGGGGCTGCAGCCCCGATTCTTATGCATAGAGCCCCGAATCTCGCCGGCTGTCAGGGCCAGGGCCGCACCATCCATGAGCCGACCTGCTAGCAAACATAGGGGCAGCATCCCGGGGGTGCCCGGTGGCACTTTCTGTTAAGTCCCGGCCGCTCTACAGCACAGCTTGGCAGGGGGCGGTAACAACATCACTGAGCTGTGCAGAGCGGCCGGCAGACACAAGCTGAGAGGAGACTGGAGCAGCTCATTGAGGACTGAGGAGAGAGAGGTGAGTATTTATGTTGTTTTTTTTTTTCTACACTGATGGGAGACTTTGGGAGTGCAGTGCAGGGGAGATCATATGGCAGTGCATCAGAGACCAGAGCGGCAAGGGGCCCCGGAGCTAGGGAAAGTGAATGCCGAGACAAAGTCAGTGCTGACAGGAGGAGGTGCAGGGACAATGTGCTGCAGATGAGTATGCTGATAATGCTGCTGCTGGTTGTCTGTATAGTCACTCACTGTGCTGAGGGGGGAGGGAGAGGCACTCAGTGTGGCCCCCACTGCTCTCTGTGCTGCTGCTGCTGCTGATCCATGGAGAGAGAGGGAGCAGGACATTAACCCTGTCATACCCTCGATAAGAGGGAGGGGGCTGTGCAGTGTGTCCCCTGCTCCATCAATATCACTGCACACAGGGACATCTGTGCCTCATCTCCTATCAGCCAATCACAGATTTCACTTTATAAGCACATCTGTGATTGGCTGCCAGCAGATGACAGTGTCCCCTGTGCCCTGGAGCTGCAGATTGCAGGAGCTGGAGCAGGAGACATCTGTGGCCCCTCTGACACCATAGAAAGACTCACAGCCTCTGGGGAAAACTGTAAGAATATTTTTATAAATAATTTCTCTAACACTTAATTTCTGTATGCGCATGTTGGCAGTAGTAGTTGACTTGCCCCGTGGGGGCTGTGGGGTACTCTGAGCCGGGCACCTCGATGTCTTCAAGTGTCTGGGGTGATGTCACAGTGGCGTGACCCGGTCTGTGGCCACCTGGATGGGCAGTCAATAAAAAGGGGGTTAAAAAATTAGGGAGTAGTTTGTCATGACGCCACCCGTGGTATGCAGCTGTAGTGGCCGCTGCTGCAGGCCGGGACCTCTGGGGATGATGGAATGGCAGCTGGTATGGTGTCGCTCCCCACGGGTGGAGCAGATGCCCAGAGCATCCAGAGTAATGGAGTGTTAGGGTGCTGGGGAGCCAGGGGGGCTGATCGGGCTTCAGGGAAGGATCGGGACCAGTGGCATAGCGTGGGGGAAGGGCGGCGGTCCGCGCCAGGCGGCACATGTGTGGGGGCGGCAGCAGGGCTGTATTTAAACGGCAGGGGAGCGCAAGCGTTTTTTTTGTTTTTTTTTTCTTTACCTCCCTCCCCCAGACTCCATATGAAAAGTGGAGTCTTTGTGGGGGAGAGAGGGTGTTGCCGCCGGTAGTGCATTGCCGCCCGGCCGCGGCGCCCGCATGTACTGTGCCCCCTCCTGGCCCCCCAGCGCTGAGAGCGATGACGCTGACAGGAAGCTGCTGGGAGCCCTGCTGCTTCCTGTCCCGTGATGGCTCCAAGTGCTCGTGCGGTGGAGGCGGCTGCGATGCTGGCGGCTCCTCCACCCAGCTGGCCCCCCATGGACCCGGAGAGGTGAGGGAAACTGTGCAGGGGATAGGGGACAGGGGAGCAGAGGAGAAGAGGACAGGTAGGCAGGAGGACAGGAACAGGGGGACAGAGGAGAAGAGGACAGGTGGGCAGAAGGACAGGAACAGGGGGACAGAGAAGAGGACAGGGGGCAGAAGGACAGGAACAGGGAGACAGAGGAGAAGACGAGCAGCTGGAGGGACAGAGGAGAGGAGGACGGGTGTGCAGCAGGACAGTGGAGAAGAGGACAGTGGTGCAGGAGAACAGAGGAGCAGCAGGAGGGACAGAGGAGAGGAGGACGGGGGTGCAGGAAGGCAGAGGAGAGGAGGACGGGGTGCAGGAGGACAGTGGTGTAGGAGGACAGAGGAGCAGCAGGAGGGACAGAGGAGAAGAGGACGGAGGTGCAGGAAGGCAGAGGAGAGGAGGACGGGGTGCAGCAGGACAGGGGAGAGGAGGACAGTGGTGCAGGAGGACAGAGGAGCAGCAGGAGGGACAGAGGAGAGGAGGACGGGGGTGCAGGAAGGCAGAGGAGAGGAGGACGGGGTGCAGGGGGACAGAGGAGAGGAGGACAGGGTGCAGGGGGACAGAGGAGAGGAGGACGGGGGTGCAGGAGGGACAGAGGAGAGGAGGACGGGTGCGCAGGAGGAGTGGGGCTGTGTGTGGTGATAATGGCAGCTGTACCAGGTGTCTCTGCCTACATGCGGCAGCCTCCACCTTCCTGTGTTGGCAGGGTGTGGCATGCTGGGAATTGTAGTTCTCCTACCTGTTCTGGCATTACTGTATGGTTTCTGGGTAGTGTGTTGGGTGATGGGAGTTGTAGTTCTTCTGGGTGGGCTCAATGTTCTCCCGCCTCCTGTCTATGGTTATTGTGCCTCTTCTGGGATGTCCTCGGCTCCGTGCTGTGCATAGACAGTGTATGTATATTGTCTGTGCATAGCACGGTGCTGGGGAGTTGGTGGTACACTGTCTCCCGCCGCCTTAAAATCGGTCTGTTTCTCATCCAGGAGAGTCGGATGAGTGACATCTGTTTTTTGGTCTGTTTGGCAACTGCTGTGCGAGTGTCCGACATTTCTCTCAGATCACATCCGTGTGCAATCTGTTCTTTCCTCAGCAGTTGTTCCTGTAAATGATTATACTGTAATATGTCACATTGTTCTCAGCTACAGAATGAGAATGTATCAGTGAAAAAAAACTGATGCCTCTCGGATGGTCCGTGTGCGGTCCGTGATTTTGTCGGACCCATAGATTTGCATTGGTGAGTCTCGCGGGGAATCGCATACTGTCGCAGCATGTTGCAACTTTTTTCTCATCCTGAATCTGGATGAGAAAAAAGCATCCAACACACGTCAGTGTGCTCTCAGAAATTGATTGCAATGCGAGAAATCGCACATTGCACTCATCAGAGTTTCACGCCAGTGTGTCCGTACCCTAATACTAAAATCC
Organism: Allobates femoralis; assembly: GCA_033576535.1. Lineage (NCBI taxonomy): Eukaryota > Metazoa > Chordata > Amphibia > Anura > Aromobatidae > Allobates > Allobates femoralis. The sequence continues at coordinate 499,268,508 of JARQOC010000006.1, forward strand.
ATATAGTAATCCTACTGGTATGGGGAGGATTTATGGCTCAGTTAGTACACTCCATACTTCATGGTATGGGGAGGATTTATGGCTCAGTTAGTACACTCCATACTTCTTGTTATTAACCAGTTAATGCTCTTTTATCCACCGCACTGCAGTGTCAAAAGAGGAAGACAGCGACACAGGCAGCAACATGGCATCAGAGAGCCCCTGACCTCCAAATAGAAGATCCTCAGATCCCGGTATTGTGACATAATATTAAGAATAACGTTTTTTTGCACTTATATTACACTATGAACTCCACAGTACAGCGGTGAAAATTGCTCCGACCCCGGGCCCTCCTTGAGTCCTGCTTGTTGCCATACACTGGGGTTGTGCAGACATGGCGGTGCACAGTGACAACCCCAATAGGCGAGTGGCTATTTGGCCCAATACTTACCCCCCAATTGCACCCCTTCTCTTTGTGTTTTAGTATAGTAGTTATATTCTTGTATATAGGGGCAGACAGTGTATACTATGTATACTTCCGGATTATCAACATCCAAAGGGGCGGCAAATTTTTCGGCTCCTGCTGCCTGCGCGGTGTTTCAGCCTACCGCTCCTCAAGTAGGAAAGGAACAGTCTCACACAATTCTGAGTTCCTAACCCGGTTTACTTCAGTTTTCTCTGCATGTACTACAGGTCACAGTTCAAGTACATTGGCAGTGCGGGTAGTCTGCTCTCCTCCTTCCTGCACACGCCTCTGCGCACAGAGCCCCAATCCAGCAGTCACAGGCCTTGTCAGGCTACCGGCTGTTTCCCCTGACCCTAATACAGCTGCCTACTCGGCGGATGTGCTGGGAGTTGGCCACAGCTCCTCTGGACCTCGTGGCCACCGATTCTGTGGTTGGAGCATGGAGTCTACTTCCTACCTTTCAGGGTCGGGTCCCTGGTGCTCGCCCTGACCCTCCACTTCACTGCAGACTCGGGCGCACAGGCTGCTTCCGTCCCTCCACAGTGTTGTCCCGGGACAAGCCTCATCTTTGCTCAAGTCCTCCGGGTCCTTTCTCTCTGTCCTCCATTATAGAACATGTTCTTTAATGGCGTTTTTTGACAGCGAAATTCATGCACTTTAAAATCACGGTATTAACGCCAGAAAAGCGCTCATGTGAAAGAAGCCTTAGGATTACTTGGATGTTGGCCTAATACTGTTATATTTTGTGTATTTATTGAGTGCATGTTGGCAATCTCTATAATGTTTTAAAGCATTAAATCTGTTAATATATATATGTAGAGTGTCACTGGTTATTAAAGTACATTTTACTTGGGTTTTATTTCAATTTATTCCGAAAAATGCAGCTCAGTGGGCCCGAGCCCCGGATGTTTTTTGACCCTAGCAACGCCCCTGGGTACCCGTGAGCAGAGACAGGGCCAGCAGTACAGCTACAAGCAGCAGCAGGGCCACACACAGCGCTTAAGTAGAAAGCCAAGGACCCGGTCAGGGTGGGAGCAACCTGGTACAGACTCCGTGGACAATACTGTGTAATACCATCTGCAAGTAAAGACTTCGAAAACAACAGAAACCGTGAGTGTGTGTGATCCTTATACTGAAGCCCCACTTGCCCTCATATACTGCGATTACCTCTACTCTCATCATCTCTACTGCTACCCCTACTCTCCTGCAGCATCAATAACTATCCTCACAGACTTTAACTACTACTACCACTGCCCTGGGGAACCCAATTCTGCCCACAGGAACTATTCTATCCAAGCTGCTATACCATCATCCCCGGAGGTTCTGCAGCAGCGGCGGCCCCATTACTGGCCGTATATAGTGGGTGGCGTCACGAGTGACAAATCCCCTGTAAATAACCCCAATTTTATTGTGCGGGCCCGGGACACGGTCCGGACCAGGACCGCCGTGACATCCCCCAGCAGTACCCCGTTCCGGCACCGAGTACCCCCGTCCCAGTGGGCTCCACAACCACAAGGTGTATGGAGTGGAGCCGAGTGTGTACGAGGTGTACGGAGCGGAGCCGAGTGTGTATGAGGTGTACGGAGCGGAGCCGAGTGTGTACGAGGTGTACGGAGCGGAGCCGAGTGTGTACGAGGTGTACGGAGCGGAGCCGAGTGTGTATGAGGTGTACGGAGCAGAGCCGAGTGTGTATGAGGTGTACGGAGCAGAGCCGAGTGTGTACGAGGTGTACGGAGCAGAGCCGAGTGTGTACGAGGTGTACGGAGCGGACCCGAGTGTGTACGAGGTGTACGGAGCGGAGCTAAGGGTGTACGAGGTGTACGGAGCAGAGCCGAGTGTGTACAAGGTGTATGGAGTGGAGCCGAGTGTGTACGAGGTGTACGGAGCGAAGCCGAGTGTGTACAAGGTCTACGGAGCGGAGCCGAGTGTGTACAAGGTGTATGGAGTGGAGCCGAGTGTGTACGAGGTGTATGGAGCAGAGCCGAGTGTGTACAAGGTGTACGGAGTGGAGCCAAGTGTGTACGAGGTGTACGGAGCAGAGCCGCGTGTGTAGGAGGTGTACGGAGCGGAGCCGAGTGTGTACAAGGTGTACGGAGTGGAGCCGAGTGTGTACGAGGTGTACGGAGCAGAGCAGAGTGTGTACAAGGTGTATGGAGTGGAGCCGAGTGTGTACGAGGTGTATGGAGCTGAGCCGAGTGTGTACAAGGTGTACGGAGCGGAGCCGAGTGTGTACGAGGTGTACGGAGCGGAGCCGAGTGTGTACGAGGTGTACGGAGCGGAGCCGAGTGTGTACGAGGTGTACGGAGCAGAGCCGAGTGTGTACGAGGTGTACGGAGCGGAGCCGAGTGTGTACGAGGTGTACGGAGCGGAGCCGAGTGTGTACGAGGTGTACGGAGCGGAGCCGAGTGTGTACGAGGTGTACGGAGCGGAGCCGAGTGTGTACGAGGTGTACGGAGCGGAGCCGAGTGTGTACGAGGTGTACGGAGCGGAGCCGAGTGTGTACGAGGTGTACGGAGCGGAGCCGAGTGTGTACGAGGTGTACGGAGCGGAGCCGAGTGTGTACGAGGTGTACGGAGCGGAGCCGAGTGTGTACGAGGTGTACGGAGCAGAGCCGAGTGTGTACGAGGTGTACGGAGCGGAGCCGAGTGTGTACGAGGTGTACGGAGCGGAGCCGAGTGTGTACGAGGTGTACGGAGCGGAGCCGAGTGTGTACGAGGTGTACGGAGCGGAGCCGAGTGTGTACGAGGTATACGGAGCGGAGCCGAGTGTGTACGAGGTGTACAGAGCAGAGCCGAGTGTGTACGAGGTGTACGGAGCGGAGCCGAGTGTGTACGAGGTATACGGAGCGGAGCCGAGTGTGTACGAGGTGTACGGAGCAGAGCCGAGTGTGTACGAGGTGTACGGAGTGGAGCCGAGTGTGTACGAGCTCTTGTGACAGGATTGTTGCAAGCAAAGCTCATTCCTTGAATGCCAATCCAGAACGGATTTGTGTTTTCGAAGCCAAGGAAGAGCCAGAAAAAGTGCATGCGACAGATTGGTAACACGTAGAAGGTGATCCTCACCTTGTGATAGTTTCCTTCAATGGTCTCCCATCCACCAATGCGATGACCAGAGATTTAAGGAAAGGCTTTGGCTTTATTGGATTTTGGTATTGGTTGACCACGGACTGGCGGATGATGTTTTCAGCACATCAGACTCTTCAGAGAATCAAAACCTGCCAAGGACCACTTGTACGGACACAATCAAAGGTTGAGAGATGCCATCTTCGCCTAGGGAGGCCTCTCCAACCAGCCCTGGATTACGTTCTGGCTTACACTAGGGGAACCTTGGCGCAGGGTGAAGAGTGAGGCTGTAGTTGAGGCCAGTTGTTCCGACTCGCCAAACACCTGATGGAAAATCTCCAGGAAGGCTGACAGGTTGGAGACGATAGGATCATTCTTCTCCATTAGGGGCGTGATCCAAGAGAGGAACTCTCCCTCCAGATGAGACACAAGGAAAGCCACTCTGGTCTCATCACTACACACTGGTGTGACAGGAGGTCAAAGTGCAGATGACCCTGGATTAGGAATCCATGGCATAGTTTTGGATATAATGTGGAGGCTTAGGCTGGTTTCACACTGCGGATTTTTAATGCTTCGATTTTTGCACCGAAAATAAAATCGGACAAAATCGAATCGGACCAAATCGGATGGCATTTAGTGCACATCCGATCCGACCCGATCAATTTAGCATGGGGCCCTATGGAGCAGGGTCCGAGGAAACATCTGATGTCTCCGTCGTACCCGATTTTACTGTTCTGAGCATGCTCAGTACAGTAAAAATGCTCCAAACTCTAAGGCAGGGGTTAAAAAAAATAAAAAAGTTTATGCTCACCTCTCCCCGAGCCCCGCCGTCTCCCTGCAGGCTCCTGGTGTCTGCAGAGGTCTTCTACTGCAGTACAGGACCTGCGGTGATGTCACAGTCATGTGACCGTGGGTTACCATGGTGTAATCTGGTGTCACGTGACTGTGACATCACCGCAGGTCCTGTACTGCAGTAGAAGACCTCTGCAGACATCGGGAGCCTGCAGGGAGACAGCGGGGGCTCGGGGAGAGGTGAGCATATTTTTTTTTTTTTTTCTAACGGAGGCTACGATTTTATGGCGGAATCGGATGCATTCGGCTCCCTTCAAAATCGTAATGTGAAAGTAGCCTTACACAGGTGCGGAGGCCAGTTTATGCTGGAACTGGTGCAGTGCTCTGTGCAGGTGCTGGGGTGACCACAGACTGCAGTGTATACAGCCAGCTGTCCACGGAGGTCATGATGTCTAGCATTTGAATCTATGCCGCACGTTGGCGGGTGAGCTGCTGCCGTAGACCCAAGAGCTGAGTTGTATTATTGGAGTCTGCTGTTTGCAGGGAGTTTGTACAGGTTTCCATAGATTGCATAAAAGTCATGATCTGGTTTTCATTCTCCCAGAGGTTGGCAAGCTCATGAATGACTGGAGACTTGGAGCCAGAGGGGTCTATGGCCTGAGCAAACTGTTATGCTCGCAGGAAAGAATTATCCGTGTGTGATCCCACTGGGTCATGACAACTTTGCTGGGTCGTGACAACTTGCAACACACTTCACCAACAAGATTGAACAGATCAGACAAGTCTTTGCTACCCAACCACAACCCCCATGTATACCAGACCACTCCCCTCCCCCACTAACCCTCCTCCCCTCCATTATTGAAGGAGAACTTGCACATCTCCTCTCCAGATGGCACCTCACCACTTGTGCACTGGACCCCATCCCTTCCCACTTCCTCCCCAACCTAACCACCACACTTATCCCAGCCCTAACCCACCTCTTCAACCTATCACTAACCTCCGGTACCTTTCCTTCATCTTTCAAACACACAACAATTACACCTATCTTAAAGAAACCATCTCTCGACCCGACCTCTACATCCAGCTACCGGTCCATATTCCTGCTCCCGTTCGCCTCTAAACTTCTTGAAAAGCATGTCCACACTGTATTCTCATCACACCTCTCATCTAACTCCCTCTTAACAACCTTCAATCCGGCTTCCGCTCCCACCCCTCCACTGAAACTGTGTTGACCAAAATTACTAACGACTTACTCACGGCCAAAGCTAACAAACAGTTCTCCGTCCTCCTCCTTCTTGACCTGTCCTCTGCATTTGACACAGTCGACCACTGTCTCCTACTACAGATCTTCTCTTCCATTGGTATCACTGACCTTGCCCTCTCCTGGTTCTCCCCCTACCTTTCCAACTGCACATTTAGTGTCTCCCACTCCCACACGACCTCCTCACCCCATCCCCTCTCTATTGGGATCCCTCTATGGCACCCTGCTCACACAGGTAGCCACAGACTTCTCTAATGCACAGCTGGGTTTCCACAGCAGGTACCTACTCCATACAACATCTTCCACCCCGGCACAGTAGGGGGAGCCCAATTTGCTGATCTTAGGCAAGATCCCCTATAAATATTGCTGCTGGGGGAGGAGTTAGTGAGAGTGTGCAGACGCTAGGAGAGCTGCGAAGGTGTCCTGGTGGTCGGTGCCGCGGTTAGGCCCAAACCAGTGACCCGGAGTGGCCTTTCTGAGTCCCGCAAGCCTAAGTGAGGACAGAAGGCGAGGAGCAGTGAGCCAAGAGGGAGCGAGGGACTTGAGGAAGTTCACCTAAAGAGAACCACCGGATATTGGGGATCCGCACCTGTGGGATACTCTAGGACCACAGAAAACCCCGTCACACCGTGGAGGCTTCGGCTACCCGGTTTCCTATGTGGGTCAAGACAGGGAGCCAGACACAGCAGGGCGACGCCGCAGTGATCAGAGAAGGTGACCAGGAGACCGCACAGGAGGAGAGACAGACACCAGAGTCAGGAAGAGAGAGGAGGCAAGTCTGGCTGCAAGCAGGCTGTGGTTCAATCATTACTACAGAGCAGAGGAGGCCTTATACCCTCTTGCTGTTGGGACCCACTGTGCAACCTGTCCACCCGTCAGTGCCCTGGATATCTTTACCTGCCAAAAACACCAGTAAAAGGTAAAAGAAACTTTGTAGTGTGCGTGTATCATTCCTCTTCATACCCGGTGCCCTCATAGACTGCTCCCTCCCTTTACCATCCCAGCTCCACTACAAGCTGCCCCTTCTCACTACTCTGCCCCGGAGGTCCAGTCCTACCTGTGGAGGACCACACCATCCTAGCCACGATACCATCTACCTCCAGTGGCCTGTGGCGGCGCTGGTGCAAATCACTAGAAACTATAGGTGGCGTCACGACAAACTGTAAATAGCATCCCCTGTAAATACCCCTTTTTCAAAAGAATAGTCCCCCAGGACATGGGATCAGGCGCGGCCACCATTCCCCATGACAACAGGAGCATTAACCCTTGCAGCCTGATACCCAAGTACCCCACAGCCTGGGGCTCGACATTATCTTTTTCTGGTGATCACGAACAGGATCCCGTGCCCGGTATTACTGTGTACTGTGTGCTGTTGACTGTATTGAGTTACTGTTTAAACTACGCCACCATTACTGCGCCGAAGAGCGGGAAGAAAAGGGGCGTTTCAGCCTGTAGAGCGTGAAACTGAAGCCCGCCACCCGCTCAGCCGAGCATTCCCGAGCGCCGCGGCCTAGTCCGGAAACTCCCAAACTGTTTAACTCTTTAAGGACTGGCTGTAATTCACTCGGGGGGCCTCCAACATGTCGGCGACGACGACTCTGCGTACTGTGAAGTAGCGCCGGGATTGCAAGACAAACGGCCGTGAACCCGGTATCAGTTTAAACAGTACCCGGATTTATTCATGAGGCACAGCAGTGGCACAAGTTGCTGGGTTTCGGGATGCAGCGGGATACAATGTATACATCCCTTGGACAGTAACACGGTCCCTTCAGGTTAGGAGTTCTCTCCGGTCTAGGTTGCCCTGGGCTCCCAGGTTAGGCCGTGTTGTAACAGCACACAGCCTCTCACGCCCTGGACCTGACCACTCAGCAGTCCTTCTGCCTCAACTCAGGCCGAAGCTCTCCAAAGGGGACCCCACCCCATCTCCTAACCTAGATTTTAACTCCATGTCTCCCTCCGAGGAAAACCTACAAGACCTGGACTGGAGTGGAGCGTTCCTCTATCCTATATTTCATTCCAGGTTCAATACGTGACAGTGCTCATTCTGGGGGACACATAGCGCCCCTCGCATATGATCCTCCTCACTGTCTCACACACCCCTCCCCCCTCTGTTCAAACATGTGGGGTTGAACACCAGCCACCAAACAGGGTGCCCGGGATAGGGCATCCGCATTGCCTTGCAACTTGCCAGCCTGGTGCTCCACCGGAAAACTGAAGTTTTGGAGGGACAGGAACCATCGGGTGACCCGAGCATTCCGTTCCTTGGTATTCCGCATCCAGACCAGGGGAGAATGGTCCGTAACCAACCGGAACTGCCGCCTGAGCAAATAGTAGCGTAGGGATTCCAAGGCCCATTTTACAGCCAAGCACTCATCCACTACGCTATAATTTTTCTCTGCCGGGGACAGTTTCTGGCTCAAGTAGGTGACCGGATGTTTGTCTCCGTTCACCTCTTGCGACAGCACAGCCCCACCTCAGAGGCATCTGTTTGCACGATGAAGGTGCTCTTGAAGTTGGGACTGATGAGGACTGGCTGTCCGCACAATGCCACCTTTATATCCTGAAACGCCGCCTCCGCTTGGGGATTCCAGCGCACCATAACCGACTTCTTCCCCTTTAAGAGATCGGACAGGGCTGCGGTTCGTCCAGCAAAGTTGGGTATGAAGCGTCTGTAGTACCCAACGATGCCGTGGAACGCCCTCACCTGTTTGGTAGACACCGGTCGGGGCCAGTTTTGAATGGCCTCGATTTTTTTATTTGGGGTTTGGTAACCCCTCGCCCAATCACATACCCCAGGTATTGGGCCTCTTCGAGACCCATAGCACATTTTTTTGGATTCGCCTAAGCGAATCCACCACTGCCTGCACCTGGGACAAGTGCGTGTGCCAATCCTTACTGAAGATGATGATGTCATCCAGATAAGCGGACGCATATTTTTGATGGGGTCTTAACACTATGTCCATTAGCCGCTGAAATGTAGCCGGGGCCCGATGCAACCCAAAAGCAATGCGGCATAGTGATAGAGGCCCTCCTGGGTAACAAAGGCGGTCTTCTCCTTGGCCGACTCGGTTAGCGGCACCTGCCAGTAACCCTTGGTTAGATTGAGCGTCATGAAATACTGGGCCTGCCCCAGTCTTTCAATGAGCTCATCCACCCGGGGCATGGGATAAAGGTCGAATTTTGACACCTCATTCAACTTCTGGAAATCGTTGCAGAACCGCAGCGATCCATCTGGCTTTAGAATCAGCACAATGGGACTAGCCCATTCACTCCGTGATTCCTCAGTTACTCCCAGCTTGAGCATTAGTCTCACTTCAGACGCGATGGCTTGTCTTCGGGCCTCGGGTACCCGGTACGGTTTCATTTGCACCTTTACCCGGGGCTCGGTGACAATGTCATGTTGAATGACGGAAGTGCGGCCGGGCAGGTCGTAGAATACATTTGGATTTTGGATTCTGCTGCACCAATTTCCGAGCCTCCCGTCGCTGTGCCTTAGTGAGGGAGTCGCCTATTTTTACCTTGTCGGCCCCTCTCCAGTCCTCGCCTCCAGCCCTCTCTTGTTCAACCTCCTGTATGTGTCATCGCTGCTGCTGTTGCCCTCCCCGCCTCCAGTCATCTCTGTGTCACCTCCAGCCCTCGGTGATGACACATACAGGAGGCTGAACAAGAGAGGGCTGAAGGCAGGGAGGACACCAGCAACAGCGATGACTCATTACTGAGTAAGGCCCTCCGGACTCCTTATCTGTACACTTTATAAAGTCTTTTTAACAACTTAGAGGGGAGCTAGAAACATGGGGGACCCCTTCCCTGAATGTAGCAGATACAGTGCATTCAGTGCTGCATTCAGTTAGCATAGCACCAGGGGGGTGACAGGTCCTCTTTAAAGATGGAATAAATGGAACTAGTGGTCCAATTTATTTTATTTTGGGGGTTTGACAAGAATAATACCATTTCCCTAGGAAACTCTAGAAGAATTCTTTTACTTTTAAGAAATTCATTAATTAGTGTCCAGGAAGTGAATTCTGAGCCAAGGAGATTAAAATCTCGTTGTAAGGTATGAAAGAGTAGGATTTGTGAATTTAAGATCACATCAACCAAGTTTGTGATTCCTTAAAGGTACCGTTACACACAGAGATATATTGCTTACAACTCACTGGTTGCAGTGAAATCATGGACACATTCAGTGGCGTAACTACCGCGGTCGCAGTGGTCGCGGCTACGACTGGGCCCGCCCCCTGGGGGACGCCCGCTCCCCCCTGGGGGGGCCCCGTGACCCGTGCTGACAGCCGGCCGCCGCGACCGCAATAGCGCCTGCCGGAGAGGAGGGAGGTCGGGAAGTGAGATAAACCTCACTTCCTGCTGCGTGTGAGTGAGTGTGACTGGCAGCGGAGAAGCCCTGCCAGCACCCCCACCAGCCCCTCCCCCATGTGAGGGGGGAGAGGGGGAGAGAAGGTGGGAAGCTCAGAAATTTCTGACAGCACCCCCTCTCCCCGGTCCGGTCCTCATGTGAGTGGGGAGAGGAGAGAAGCTCAAAAATTTCTGATAGCATACCGCCCCCAACCCCCGCCCCCCTCGGTCCTCACACGGGGGGCCCGGGGGGAGATCTTGCACCGGGGCCCAGAGCAAGCTAGTTACGCCACTGGACACATTGTTCCATTTGTACACAGCAACAAAATGGAACAAGGTGTCCATGATGTCACTGCAACCAGTGAGTTGCAAGCAATATATCTCTCTGTGTAACGGTACCTTTACTTAGGGATGGGCGAATCTACTCGCTAGGACTCGTTACTCGGCGAGTAGTAAGGGACTCGCAGGACTCGGTACTCTGCGAGTTTCCCAGTGATTACTCGCGAGTCTAATGCAAATCAATATCAATCCTAGTTTTGTCAGAAACGCTGACAAAACTACGATTGCCATTGTTTGCATTAGACTCACGAGTAATCACTGGCTACTGTGCCAGTGATAGCAGGGAAACTCGCAGATAACTGCTGTTTCTTTGCGAGCCAGTCCAGCTGTCTTCTCTGTGCAGCTCCAGGGTCCTAGAGCCCGCCTGCTCACAGACATGATGTAGCAGTGCTGAGATTGTTCTCAGTCTGCTCATTCCCTGTGTACAGACATGAATGTCTGTGCACAGAGATGATGTAGCAGTGCTGAGATTGTTCTCAGTCTGCTCATTCCCTGTGTACAGACATGAATGTCCGTGCACAGAGATGATGTAGCAGTGCTGAGATTGTTCTCAGTCTGCTCATTCCCTGTGTACAGACATGAATGTCCATGCACAGAGATGATGTAGCAGAGCTGAGATTGTTCTCAGTCTGCTCATTCCCTGTGTACAGACATGAATGTCTGTGCACAGAGATGATGTAGCAGAGCTGAGATTGTTCTCAGTCTGCTCATTCCCTGTGTACAGACATGAATATCTGTGCACAGAGATGATGTAGCAGAGCTGAGATTGTTCTCAGTCTGCTTATTCCCTGTGCATAGACATCTATATTTATGCACAGGGGATGTAGCAGAGAGGACATCGCGTTTTGGACTGCGTCGGACGGAAGAGGATTTTTTAAATTAAAGATGGAGTCCCTAATGGCTTTTTTTTTTATTTCTAATAAAAATTTTTCCTTGTGTTGTGTTTTTTTTAAAACAATTTAATAGAAATTCATGGTGGTCATGTCTAATATTGGCGTGACCGCCATAAATTTCGGGCTTAGGGCCAGCTGATAATACAAAGCTGGCCCTAACCTCTTTATTACCCAGCGTGCCACCGCTACCAGGGCCGCTGGAAGAGCGGGGTTCAGCGCCAGAGGATGGCGCTTCAATGAACGCGCCATCTTCTGGGGCGGCTGCGGGCTGCAATTTGCAGCGGGGGGTGCCCAGAAAGCTTGGGCATCCCTGCGCTGCGGATTCCAGCCCCCAGCTGCTTAGCTGTACCTGGCTAGACATAGAAATTGCGCGGAGCCCCACGCATTTTTTTTTAATTATTTCATGAATTTCAGAGTCAGAGTCTCAGAGTCAGAGTCTCAGAGTCAGAATCTCAGAATTTCATGAAATAATTAAAAAAAAATGTGTGGGGCTCCGCGCAATTTCTATGTCTAGCCAGGTACAGCTAAGCAGCTGGGGGCTGGAATCCGCAGCGCAGGGATGCCCAAGCTTTCTGGGCACCCCCCGCTGCAAATTGCAGCCCGCAGCCGCCCCAGAAGATGGCGCGTTCATTGAAGCGCCATCCTCTGGCGCTGAACCCGCTCTTCCAGCGGCCCTGGTGGCGGTGGCACGTTGGGTAATAAAGAGGTTAGGGCCAGCTTTGTATTATCAGCTGGCCCTAAGCCCGAAATTTATGGCGGTCACGCCAATATTAGACATGACCGCCATGAATTTCTATTAAATTGTTTTAAAAAAAACACAACACAAGGAAAATTTTTTATTAGAAATAAAAAAAAAAGCCATTAGGGACTCCATCTTTAATTAAAAAAATCCTCTTCCGTCCGACGCAGTCCAAAACGCGATGTCCTCTCTGCTACATCCCTTGTGCATAAATATAGATGTCTATGCACAGGGAATAAGCAGACTGAGAACAATCTCAGCTCTGCTACATCATCTCTGTGCACAGACATTCATGTCTGTACACAGGGAATGAGCAGACTGAGAACAATCTCAGCTCTGCTACATCATCTCTGTGCACAGACATTCATGTCTGTACACAGGGAATGAGCAGACTGAGAACAATCTCAGCTCTGCTACATCAGGCAGCAGGCGGGCTCTAGGACCCTGGAGCTGGGGCAGCCAGAACACAGAGAAGACAGGATCTTATCTGTGCGAGTCAGCGATTACTTACAAAGTAAACGAGTCCAATGCAAATAAATGACAAAACTAGGATTGCTTCAGGCTGAAGCTTCCGAGACACATCTGCGATTTGTAAATCTCACACTACTCGCTATTACTCGCTTCCCCATTCATTAACATTGGACTCGCTAGACTCGCAACGAGTAGCGAGTCCTGGGCTCGGACTCGCTAGAGTCAAGCGATTCCGAGTAATTTAGGATTCGCCCATCACTACCTTTACTCACCCGAGTAGATATATTTAATGATAGTATAATGTATTCCATTAAATTAATCGGTATATTTTTTTAATTTAGTCAAATCCGTGGATGTGTGAAGCACTTGAATTAAGTGCTCCAAGTTTTGATGGTGTTACGGATTATTGTGTCCTTAGGAAGAGGTTTTTTAGTACAAATCAGATGGGCAAGTAGAAATTCAAAAAGTGATGCATTGTTAATTTTAGAACTTTTCTCACCCAAGATGAGTGTTCACCTTGAAGTATCCATTTGTGACTAAGTTTTATTGAGTTCGCTTGATAGTACGCAGAGATTTGGAAGACCAAGTCCCCCCTTGTTTTTTATGTCTATAAATAATATTCTCCGAAACTCTAGATTTATTATTATTATGCCATATAAATCTAGTCATCTGAACTTTAAGTTTCTGAATACATTGTTTAGGTATAAAGAAGGGAATTGCTCTAGTAACATAAATACATTTCTGTAGGAGTAACATTTTAAAGGCAGCAATCTTGGCCAAAACCAAGAGAGTTCAGTTTTAGATAAATTAAAGATATCTTTTTTAAATACATCTGAACGATCACTCTTATTATATTTTACCAGATTAGATAAGGGTTTTGTCAATTTTATGCCTAGGTAAGAGATCCGACTTCCCCCCCCCATGTAAATGGAAATTCTTTTCTTAAAATATTAAGTAAATCATTTTCTATAGAATACTGTAGAATTTGACATTTTGTTGTGTTTAACTTGTATAAGGAGATGGACGAAAATTGAGTTAGTTTTAGTAAGATATCCTAATGAATTTAATGGGTCTGTTATGGTGGGTTTACACGCCGCGATATCGGCGTCCAACTCCGACAAAAAGTCACGTGGTTCGGGAGTTGGACCCGATATCGTTCGCACGTTGTACGGTTTGAACGTACAATGCGATGCTGGAACGATGCCAAAACGATATTGGGGTTGAATGAGCGTGCTATTCAACCGCCCGATATCGGATGGCCGTTGTAGCCGGATCGTTGCGTGTAAACATCCAACTACGATGTGTACTCGCACCTCACCCATTAACTCCCATGTTAAATGGTCGTTACTGGGTTGGTGGGCATACACATCGTAGGGACGTTGTTTCCCGATATCGCAGCGTGTAAACCGCCGATGCGATATCGGGAAAAGCGCACAAAAAATGCGTTGTATAGCGATATCGCCTCGATATCGCGGCGTGTAAACCCACCATTATATATAAGAGGACATCGGCAGCAAAAAGTGCAATTTTATATTGTCTAGAATTTAACTGGACACCTCTAATGTTACTAATGAATCTTATACTTTCCGTGAGCGGCTCAATAAAAAGAGCAAAGAGAGTAGGAGATAATGGACAACCCTGTCTTGTACCATTTGTGAGTGGGAAACTACTAGAGAGATAAATATAACTTTGGCTGTTGGTGAGGAGTATACAGCATGTATAGAATTAAGAATGTTTCCAGAAAAAAACAAACTTTCCAATTGTGGCAAATAGGAAGCCCCGAATGTACCCGATCGAAGGCGTTTTCGGCATCTAGCGCCAATAATATTGATGGGAGTTTTGACTTTTCAATGTGAGACATTATGTTAATAGTTTTCCTCGTGGCATCTGTGGTATTTCTATTTTTAACGATGCAAAAACAAAGAAATTACCGGGAACCTACCGGATTGGGGCTCAAGTGTCTTCCTTAGCTTGAGGAAAGCAATCCTGGGTCAGGGTACCTCTCGAAGCACGGTGTTGCATGACAAATCCAAATATCCAAGAAAAAAGGCGGCACTCACCGAATTTCTGAGATCCTTTTATTCATCCAATGTTTTACAAGACATGATCAAGCGGGGAGAGGGAGTGGGAGGCACGGACGACGGCTGCCATTTCGCGGAGCAGTGCCGCTTCAATGTGAAACGACAGCCATCGTCCGCGCTCCCCACTTGATTATGTCTTGTAAAACACTGGATGAATAAAAGGATCTCAGAAATTCGGTGAGTGCCGCCTGGCTTTTTCCTTTCTTGGATATTTGGATTTCTATTTTTAATAAATCCTACCTGATCTTGGTGAATTAAATGGGAAATAAAACTTTAATGAAGTATATTTCTGATAGTTTGAGCAGACACATGGTCATTTTGCAGGAATCTGGCACAGCTCCTTTTGTTCCTCCTTGCACAAAGGAGAAGGTATCGGTCCTGCCGTAGGGTTGCTGCCCTCCTATAATCTAATCCACATCTCCTGGTGTACTGGCCTGTCTCCTGGCATCTTCTCCAGGCTCTGACAAACACAGCTAACAATCTTGCCACAGCTCGCATTGATGTGCCATCCCGGATGAGCTGCACTACCTGAGCAACGTCTGTGAGTTGTAGACATCACCTAATGCTACCTCTAGGGTGAGAGCAATGACAAAATGCGAAAGTGACCAAAACAATAGCCAAAAAGGATGAGAACAGAGAAATGGTCTGTGGTCACCACCTGTAGAACCACTGCTTAATAGGGGGTGTCTTCCTAATTGCCTATAATGTCTACCTGCTGTCTGTTCTATTTGCACAACAGCAGGAGAGATTGATCCACGATCAGTGTTGCTTCATAACTGGACAGGTTGATTCCACAGACGTGTGATTGACCTGGAGTTAAACAACACAATGTAAGTGTTCCCTTTAATTTTTATTTTAGCTATTAATGTTGGATCATGTTACAGGGCTAGAGGGCTGGCCAATACGTTATATACTGAATGGCTCACACTATGTTATAGGACTAAATCTGGGTATTGATTAATAATGGCAATTCTGTCTAATAATCAATATCCATTACCTATACTCAGAATTTTTCGGACTGACTAACCTTCATTTCTTAAAGTAATGATGGCCACTCGTTTCTCTTTACTTAGAATCTGTATTATGGCAAGAAAAAAGCAGCTAACAGTCTATTCAGTAGGACGATCAGCTGTGTATCCACCAGACATCTGCACAACACAACTGATGGTCCCAACCCCATTTATAAGGCAAGAAATCCCACTTATTAAACCTGACAGGGCACCTGTGAAGTGAACACCATTTCCGGTGACTACCTCTTGAAGCTCATCAAGAGAATGCCAAGAGTGTGCAAAGCAGTAATCACAGCAAAAGGTGAAGAACCTAGAATATAAGACATATTTTCCGTTGTTTCACACTTTTTTGTTAAGTATATAATTCCACATGTGATAATTCATAGTTTTGATGCCTTCAGTGTGAATCTACAATTTTCATAGTCATGAAAATACAGAAAACTCTTTGAATGAGAAGGTGTGTCCAAACTTTTGGTCTGTACTGTATATATATATGTACACACCAGTGGCTAAATGAGAAAATACGTTCTAATAAAAGCATGTTTATTAAACAACCCAAAATGTCTACAGTAATATATACATATAGATATGTCTCTGTATGCCTCCACTGGCAGATAGGTGTTAAATGCTGGAGCTTCATTGCTTTTATCTTGTGCGAGACGCTTTATAATATTTCATCAACCGCATGTGTACAGTCATTCTGTACCACAACCTTTTCTTCCCCCACTATAAAGTGTCATGATCCAGTCGTATAACGTTTCTTTAATTATTCTCTTTATTTGACTTATTTGTTTTATTGTCTTTTTTGTTATTAGACCTTTTATAACTTAAGCCCTGTGTTCTTTTCTATAATTTTATAAGTTTGTTTTTCATTGCTCTAATGTAACCATGATATTTAGGTGAAAAAAAAGGCTCGGTTGTGTTACATGGTAGCCAGAGATCAACTAGTGAACTGTGTAGGAACCTGGGAAAGCCCGGCGTGCTTATACCAGTGTGTTGCCCAGGGCAGGTGAATGTTTTTCTTTGTAGATTTGCTATTAATGGGATTTAAGAATCAAGTAAATTGCTATATTCATAGTATATTTGATGTGGGCCCAGCGCTAACAAACCCTTTTAACAATGGCTATCGATTAACCATACCAAGACTATATATTTTTTCCTTAATACAAAAACTGAGTAGCTATTAAGAATAGAGAAGGTATTTATAATATATGTCCTTGGCAGAAAGAAGAAAGAAGAATCCTAATCTAAACCAAGCACTCATTAGAAGGAGTAATGACTTCTAAAAAGGTAAAAAGGCCATTTTATAGACAAACAGAGGAAAGCTGAGATCTATATATAAATACTAATATACCGTATATTTTTAGGACTCCACAGACATCCCAGGGGAGCCACAAGGCCGTCAAAGAAAGTGTACATCTCTAGTAAAAGAATAAATCGTTAGCGTGATAATAATCGAGGAATATCTGAATTTTGGTTTTAATATTTTTATAAGTATTTATTAAAATAATGTTTTATTTAATTTTTATAGAATTGTTTATTATTTACATGAAAATATAATGTTTAAATAAACATCCGGAATAACGGTTAATTAATATAGTCTTGGTATGGTTAATCGATAGCCATTGTTAAAAGGGTTTGTTAGCGCTGGGCCCACATCAAATATACTATTAAGACAATTTTAGGAGGGATGATGCACTGGAGTCCCCCCAAGGCTTACTAGCAGCTAGAACATTTATTAGAATCGACTGAACCTAATCCAAATGGAAAGGTAGAGTCTCGCTTTAAATTGACTAGCTCCAGTGTATTTACAATAATCTATTAAATTGCTATATTCCTTTGTGTGTTCTTAGATGTTGAAGAGGATATGATTTCCGGGAATAATGTTTCCCACATTATGAACAGGAAAATAACTTCTTCCCTGTATGGACTTTCTGATGTTTAAGCAAATGTGCTTTTTGGCTAAAACATTTTCCACATTCTGAACATGAAAATGGCTTCTCCCCTGTGTGAATTCTCTGATGTGTAAGGAAATGTGATTTATGGTTAAAACGTTTCCCACATTCTGAACATGAATATGGCTTCTCCCCTGTGTGAATTCTCTGATGTGTAAGGAAATTTGATTTACGATTGAAATATTTCCCGCATTCTGAACATGAAAATGGCTTCTCCCCCGTGTGAATTCTCTGATGTCTTAGGAATTTTGATTTATGGTTAAAATATTTCCCACATTCTGAACATGAAAATGGCTTATCCTCTGTGTGAATTTTATGATGTGTAAGCAAATTTGAAGGATCACTAAAACATTTCCCACATTCTGAACATGAAAATGGCTTCTCTCCTGTGTGAACTCTCTGATGTGTACGGAAATTTGATTTACGATTAAAACATTTCCCACATTCTGTACAGGAAAATAATTTCTTCCCTGCAGACACTGTTTGACGATCTACATTCATTCTTTGGCTTTCGTTTTGCTTAACAGTCTGTGATGAATCAGAAGAGAGGACCTGTTGAAGAGGCTCAGATGATTGACGTTTGCTCTGAAGGGCTGGAGATATAGCTGGAATAACGGCATGCTCTTCATGGGTATCTGGTTTGATACCACAGTCATCTGCTGAGAATTAAATTGTTTTATCTTTCAATAATAGTTCCTTTTCATAAAGATTGTGTATTCATATTTCTATAGATGAACGCAAATGTGACCTGAGTAAGGCTAGGTTCACGTTGCCGCTAGCGTTAATGCTGCTGCCAGCAACGTTTCCTGTGTGCTTGGGATAAACGCAACGTTTCATACGCAACCTCATTTTGCAATGAGTTTGCCATACAAGTCTATGGGTGCATTCAGCAGCATTAATGGTAGCGTTTGAAAGTGTTAATGTAGCTGAAAACGCATTGCCTTCAAACACAATGCAAACGGCAATGTAAACCTTGCCTAAGACAGTGGCGAGCAACCTGTTCACAAAATCAATGGTATTAAACCACTAATCAATTGGCAGAAAAGTGCGAGGCAATAAAGAGAGGATTAAAAAAAGCTTCTTTAGATCACAATCTACAGTAACAGATACAAATACACACCATAATAAACATGTAAGATGCTTAGGACTTATTCAGGGCTGATCCAGATGTCCCATTCCTTTGTCTTTTTTGTGATTACGTTTATGCCTTTTACATGGTTTTTCTGATTGTATTTTTTATCTGTTGTTCTTAATTGTGATCTAATGAAGTGTATTTTTCATTTCTATATTGTCTCACGTTTCATAATCTATACAACATAATCAGTGATGACAACAGTAGACGTTCATGTAGAGATTGTGATGTCCGGCCACCAGGTTGCTTTACAATTCTCCTCTTCTCTGTGTCAGTGTTATCATTGGTTTATGCTTCATGATGTCTGACGCTGATCTTTTCTACTGAAAAGTTCAATGGGAAATCATAAATAGGTCTGTAACTCAGTCTATTGTATATCCCCAAAAATGAGACCAACAGCGAAAATAAGCCCCAACAGGAATATTCTGTATTTCTGGAGAAAGCTTAAATTATAAACCAAACTCCAAAAATAAGCCCTAGTTATTGTTCAATAATGAAGTATCCAGGCAGCTAAAAAAGTTACAGAATTCATTAAAGAAAGCAGAGACCCCCCAGTATCACTCTGCTCTCACACACATCAGGTCCAGTATCACTCTGCTCTCACACACATCAGGTCCAGTATCACTCTGCTCTCACACACATCAGGCCCAGTATCACTCTGCTCTCACACACATCAGGTCCAGTATCACTCTGCTCTCACACACATCAGTTCCAGTATCACTCTGCTCTCACACACACATCAGGTCCAGTATCACTCTGCTCTCACACACACATCAGGTCCAGTATCACTCTGCTCTCACACACACATCAGGTCCAGTATCACTTGCTCTCACACACATCAGGTCCAGTATCACTCTGCTCTCACACACATCAGGTCCAGTATCACTCTGCTCTCTCACACACATCAGGTCCAGTATCACTCTGCTCTCACACACACATCAGGTCCAGTATCACTCTGCTCTCACACACATCAGGTCCAGTATCACTCTGCTCTCTCACACACATCAGGTCCAGTATCACTCTGCTCTCACACACACATCAGGTCCAGTATCACTCTGCTCTCACACACATCAGGTCCAGTATCACTCTGCTCTCACACACATCAGGTCCAGTATCACTCTGCTCTCACACACATCAGGTCCAGTATTACTCTGCTCTCACACACATCAGGTCCAGTATCACTCTGCTCTCACACACATCAGGTCCAGTATCACTCTGCTCTCACACACATCAGGTCCAGTATCACTCTGCTCTCACACACATCAGGTCCAGTATTACTCTGCTCTCACACACATCAGGTCCAGTATCACTCTGCTCTCACACACATCAGGTCCAGTATCACTCTGCTCTCACACACATCAGGTCCAGTATCACTCTGCTCTCACACACACATTAATTGTGTATGTGCTAAATTAACCAATTTGGTGTTAACAATCTTTAGTTATGATGAGTTCTGCTCTTGGTTTGGACTAGATTCCGATCTACTGTGTTTCTAAAACCTCCTGGATCTTCCTAAATACTTGTTGTTACCCTCAGGTTTTCCTTCTCACTTGAGTATCCTTCCGGGACCTGTCTTGTCTCTAGATATTGACCTTGACTTGGTTCTGACCTGTAATTCCCATCTCCGATGTCTGATTATTACTCACCTGGGCGGTGATCTGTAGGGATCTCCTCTGTCCTCCGCTCATCACCCCTCACATATGTCTCTGTAGTATTAATATGGGGCAGATCATCATCACCCCTCACATATGTCTCTGTAGTATTAATATGGGGCAGATCGTCATCACCCCTCACATATGTCTCTGTAGTATTAATATGGGGCAGATCATCATCACCCCTCACATATGTCTCTGTAGTATTAATATGGGGCAGATCATCATCACCCCTCACATATGTCTCTGTAGTATTAATATGGGGCAGATCATCATCACCCCTCACATATGTCTCTGTAGTATTAATATGGGGCAGATCATCATCACCTCTCACATATGTCTCTGTAGTATTAATATGGGTCAGATCATCATCACCGCTCACATATGTCTCTGTAGTATTAATATGGGGCAGATCATCATCACCCCTCACATATGTCTCTGTAGTATTAATATGGGGCAGATCTTCACCCTGAAACAAAGATTGTAAAAGTCACAGACAGATGGAGAAGTCCCATCTATGATCAGCTGTAATCTGCCATCTCCACCGTTCTCATTACACAAGTATAAAACATAGAATACTGGAGGATAAAACAAGACTGAGCACAAGACCTTCACAGCCGTCTACACATCATAGGGAGATCTCATCACACCTTCTCTCCATCTACCTGATGATCCGGAGGAACATCGGGATCTTCTTGTTTACAGTCCTGTGGGAGAAGAGGACGGGGACATCTCTCTGGTGTTGTCCTCTTACTGGATAGACCTGGAGGAGACACATACAGGACTGAATTCATTCTTTCCATACAGATCATTATAGGCCGTGTGTATTTAGTCCTGTCTATTACCTGGTGATGTGAGGGGCGGCCGGGGAACCTCCATCATGACTATGTCCTTGTACAGATCTTTGTGTCCTTCTAAATACTCCCACTCCTCCATGGAGAAATAGACGGTGACGTCCTGACACCTTATAGGAACCTGACACATACAATGATACCATTGTCATCTTTCCCCGATCCCTTCATAGCGTTACTGTATAATGTCCCAGCAGCAGCAGCATTCCCAGCAGTGTCACCTCTCCAGTCAGCAGCTCAATCATCTTGTAGGTGAGTTGTAGGATCTTCTGGTCATTGATGTCCTCATGTATCAGGGGGTGAGGTGGAGGCCCCGTGATTGGGCTCAGGGCTCTTCCCTCAGACACAGGGTCCTGACAGCACAGATCACTAGAGCTCTTCACTACTGTGTAATCCTGGTTATGGAGAGACACATTAATAAATCTCCAGTCTCCAGACATTTCCAGAGTCCTCACCTCTCCAGTTCTGTCATCTGTTATTCTGTCCATAGATAAGAATGATGTCATGTGACATTGTCATCACAATCTCTCACCTCTCCAGTAACAAGGAAGAGGATCTCTAGGGTGAGGTGGAAGATCCTCTCCGACATCTTGTCCCTGTCCAGATCCATCCTTGATGGTCAATCAGGAGAATTCGCTTCTATAGAAGATCTGAGAGGATCCGAGATTGTAGAGACCTGAATGGGGGAAGATGAAATGCTCTGTGCTTACAGGACCTGTGATGATGTCACATGAGGGGAGGAGTCAGGGGTCACATGATCAGTTGTCACGATGCTGAAGTTGGTTTCTTAGGCTACCTTCACATTTGCGTTCCTCTCCTCAGCGTTCTGCGGAGAGGATCCGCAATGTGACCGCAAGCCCCTATCTTTATAATGGGAGCGCACGGTGCTGCGTATGATACAGCCAGAGCTAAGGGATGAGGTACTCGGACACCGGGGCTACTGTGTGGGGAGTCACAGATGGTCGGGACCCCGGTGATCGATTAGAATAGATGTTGATGGTAATGGTGGGGGTAAAAGGGGTTATTTACAGGGGATCGTGACGCCACCTGTAGAGTCTGGTAAGATGGTACCGGCGCTGCCAGCCGGCCGCTGAGGTGATGGTTGAGGCAGCTAAGTGTGGTACAGCTCCCCACAGGTGGAGATTTACCTCAGGGCAGCTACTGTGGTGAGACGGTGAGGGAGGACGGTGATGGTAATGGTGGTGCTGCAGTTCTTACCCCTCTGCTGAGCTGCTGATGATGTTGAGCCCTCAGGGCTGTGGCGGGAAGAATAACAGACACCAGTTCAAGTTTAACTCTGCTTTACTCGGTACCGGCTTATGGCATTTCTGTCTCTTTCAGTCTTTTCCACCCTTGTAGAGCTCCCCCGCCAGTCCTACAGTCTGTGTCTAGAAGATAATCTGGCACCCTGGCACCTTGTTGGGCACCACAGAACTCTTGGGTACATGACTGGAGCAGTAACAGCAAGCATCACTCACAAACACATCAAAACACCTTAGTACACCTTTAACACCTGTTTCACCCCAGGCCTCTAGGGGGAGCTCCACTGGTCACTTTGAGCCAGTTCCCCCTATAAATAGGGTCCTGGAGGGAGAAACACCAGAGTGTGCAGACGATAGAAGAGCTTGCTGTGAACCTCCAGGAGTGTTGACGTCACCCTCACCCGGTCCGAGTGTACCTGCTATCCACCAGTAAAGGTACCTAAAAGACTTTGGTGCGTCTGCATTTTACTCCCTGGATCTAACAGCAGCCTGACTAAGCTGCCTCACAACATCTTGTGCAGCTCCTGGCTCCGGGGACTCCCGCTCGTCCTGTGGGGAGCGTCCCATCTTGCTGCATTCCATCCCCCGGAGACCCAAGCAGCGCCGGTGGACATCACCGGAACTCTCACAAGTGGCGTCATGACAAGATTAACCCCTAAACTGTTCGCCATCCCCTATTGATCTGGACCACCGGGCCCCACAGCCGCAGGCGCGGTTCCGTGACAAGGAGAAGAAGACACCTGCGACGTGCAGCACCCGGCTACGGTGAGTCAGAATTTGGCGTCACGAACAGGATATGAGCAGGCTCGTTCCTTAACGTGTATTGTGTGCTATTTTAATGACTGTATATACCGAACTGTATATTTGAACCGCCATTGCTGCACAAAAGGCGGGAAAAGAAGGGGCGTGACTGTGCAAAGGGCGCGAAGATAGACCCGCCCCCACGCTCTGACGACTTCCCCTGAACCCAGCAGGAATCGGAAACTCCCATGGTGCCTCACTCCTCACCGCGAGGCCGACACTTCCGTTTGAAACCGAAAGGACTGGCCGCGCTTAACTAAGGGGGAGCGAGGATGAGTAACCCGGCTCCCGACAACGCAGCACCCCCGCTACTAAACCAACAGGTACCGCTAAACATACCTCCAGATGGACAGCAACATGCCGGTGGTATGCATATAAAAGAACGTGCACCCTATCACAAGATTCGTGCTTGAATAAAAGTGTGAATCAGAAAGGGGCTTCTTTGAGAACAGAGGAAAAGACAAAATGGACTTTAATAACTACATTTTGCCAATCCAGATCAGTAGTACGTTAGTTATTATGAAAACACTGGTTTATTTTAAAAGGTGACCCCATTCTCTCTAAGGGTACCTTTACACGCCGCAACTTTTGGCGGCGATCAGAGGCAACCTAACGTGCGCGTGCACATTTTTTCATGGTTGCCTCCGAACACCGAAGGCGCTTTTACACTCCGCAATTTTCGCCCTCAACCTAAGGCGACGTGTCTCCCCGGAAGTTGCCACACAAACAGCGGGAAATATCCAGTAGACTCCCATCGCCCCTTCACACGGCGCAATCCCCAAAGGTATGTTGGCGTACATGTTCAGCGCGGCGAGAACATAGGCGTGGCAGACTGGTGTATTCTGCGCCCCAAGGACGCTGATTAGACAATGTAATAGCGTTATGATTGGTCAGCCTGCGCAGGAAGGCTGGCTAATACATGACGCCATTGCAATTGTGTAGTGTGAATGGACAGCTCTTCAAATATCGCGCCCTGTGAAAGGACAGCCAATGGAAACACAGTAGCCCCCACCAATCATCGCTGACGGGGCGCGGTATCTAGCACGCTGCGGCACGCCTCTGGGAAATCACTAGGCAACGCTGATTCCATCGCTATCGCCCGTTCACACGCCAAAACCAGGGAATTTGCCCTTGATGATCGGAACCAGGCGCAACCTTTTTAATCACCGCCAGATTCCCCAATTACACGCCGCAATTGCGAGGAATTTCATGGCGATGGTGACAGGGCAACAGATTGCCGGTCAGATTTCTCACCGCGGTAGCCTAAAAGCATTTCAGAAAAACCAAATATTATCTTCAGGAAGAATAGATAAAGAAAGAAAGTTTCTGGATTTATAAAATGGGCACTTTGTACCATGAGGGTTTAAACCTTGTGATTGAAAATACAGTTAGGGCCAGAAATATTTGGACAGTGACACAAGTTTTGTTATTTTAGCTGTTTACAAAAACATGTTCAGAAATACAATTATATATATAATATGGGCTGAAAGTGCACACTCCCAGCTGCAATATGAGAGTAAGGAGAAAGGGTTTAGGAATCATAGCTCTGTAATGCATAGCCTCCTCTTTTTCAAGGGACCAAAAGTAATTGGACAATGGACTCTAAGGGCTGCAATTAACTCTGAAGGCGTCTCCCTCGTTAACCTGTAATCAATGAAGTAGTTAAAAGGTCAGGGGTGGATTCCAGGAGTGTGGTTTTGCATTTGGAAGCTGTTGCTGTGACCAGACAACATGCGGTCAAAGGAACATCCTGAGGCTGAAAAAAAAGAAAAAATCCATCAGAGAGATAGCAGACATGCTTGGAGTAGCAAAATCAACAGTTGGGTACATTCTGAGAAAAAAGGAATTGACTGGTGAGCTTGGGAACTCTAAAAGGCCTGGGCGTCCACGGATGACAACAGTGGTGGATGATCGCCGCATACTTTATTTGGTGAAGAAGAACCCGTTCACAACATCAACTGAAGTCCAGAACACTCTCAGTGAAGTAGGTGTATCTGTCTCTAAGTCAACAGTAAAGAGAAGACTCCATGACAGTAAATACAAAGGGTTCACATCTAGATGCAAACCATTCATCAATTCCAAAAATAGACAGGCCAGAGTTAAATTTGCTGAAAAACACCTCAAGAAGCCAGCTCAGTTCTGGAAAAGTATTCTATGGACAGATGAGACAAAGATCAACCTGTACCAGAATGATGGGAAGAAAAAAGTTTGGAGAAGAAAGGGAACAGCACATGATCCAAGGCACACCACATCCTCTGTAAAACATGGTGGAGGCAACGTGATGGCATGGGCATGCATGGCTTTCAATGGCACTGAGTCACTTGTGTTTATTGATGACATAACAGCAGACAAGAGTAGCCGGATGAATTCTGAAGTGTACCGGGATATACTTTCAGCCCAGATTCAGCCAAATGCTGCAAAGTTGATTGGACGGCGCTTCATAGTACAGATGGACAATGACCCCAAGCATACAGCCAAAGCTACCCAGGAGTTCATGAGTGCAAAAAAGTGAAACATTCTGCAATGGCCAAGTCAATCACCAGATCTTAACCCAATTGAGCATGCATTTCACTTGCTGAAATCCAGACTTAAGACGGAAAGACCCACAAACAAGCAAGACCTGAAGGCTGCGGCTGTAAAGGCCTGGCAAAGCATTAAGAAGGAGGAAACCCAGCGTTTGGTGATGTCCATGGGTTCCAGACTTAAGGCAGTGATTGCCTCCAAAGGATTCGCAACAAAATATTGAAAATAAAAATATTTTGTTTGGGTTATGTTTATTTGACCAATTACTTTTGACCTCCTAAAATGTGGAGTGTTTGTAAAGAAATGTGTACAATTCCTACATTTTCTATCAGATATTTTTGTTTAAATTTAAAATGTATTTTTGAATGGTATAAGTTGAATGGAGCAGGTCAGACATGACCTTGGTCAGATATGACATTATTCAAGTGTGACATTTTAAGTGTCACATAAGAAATATCCCAGAATGGTGTATTCTCCATCATGCTGATCATGTCCTGATCCATCTGCTTTCATCCACAGGTACATCTGAACTGCGAACCCAGAATATCCACTGCACCCTAGAATCCTATGTACTCCTCTCCCTCTGTGTTAACGGGTACGTCTGAACTGCGAACCCAGAATATCCACTGCACCCTAGAATCCTATGTACTCCTCTCCCTCTGTGTTAACGGGTACGTCTGAACTGCGAACCCAGAATATCCACTGCACCCTAGAATCCTATGTACTCCTCTCCCTCTGTGTTAACGGGTACATCTGAACTGCGAACCCAGAATATCCACTGCACCCTAGAATCCTATGTACTCCTCTCCCTCTGTGTTAACGGGTACGTCTGAACTGCGAACCCAGAATATCCACTGCACCCTAGAATCCTATGTACTCCTCTCCCTCTGTGTTAACGGGTGCGCTGCTGTTATTTCCCTGATTACAATTCCATGCATCGTACTTCTAATTTAGGTTTTGCATATTGATAAGTTTTTTGCTTCTTACACCTATAATTCTCCTTCCTTTTGAATGTCTTTTTGTGCAGCTTTGATGCTAGTCAAATGTTCTGTTAACTGCATTGTGTTAATTACTCCCTGCTGTGAGCTGTCCTTCTGCTCCCTCCTCCCTTTTCTCACCTGGACTCATTTTTTGGTCATTTGAATGGTATAAGTTGAATGGAGCAGGTCAGACATGACCTTGGTCAGATATGACATTATTCAAGTGTGACATTTTAAGTGTCACATAAGAAATATCCCAGAAATAACACAGAAGTAACCAGAAGGTTACTAAGTCTTTGTTACTTTACTTTTCAATTTAATTATTTTTTTTTTTTTTTCCTTTTCCATGTCCTTTACTTCAATGTCTGTTTTCAATGTCTTCAATACTTAAAATAACAGTGGTATGTGCAACTGCAGAGTCCTCCACTCTTCTCTGCTGTCCATGTGGTGCGACTGGAAGACAATGACATAGAGGGACACTCAAACACTGTGTATAACTCCATTCACTACTAATCTTTACCATGTCTTGTATTTCACTGTTTGTTTTCTTATGTGCTCTCGCCACCAATTTTTATCACCCCATCCCCCCTCCATCACCACTCATTCACATCAGCCCCTCTCTCCTGCCCTACACTATGTACAGCTCCCATGCTCTCTTCAGTTTACTGAAGACTCTCAGCCCATCATATTCCAAAGTTTGTCATAATAAATCATGTCCTACCGTGTTTCCCCGAAAGTAAGACCCTGTCTTACATTCTTTTGGGGGCCAAAAGTGGCCCCCGGTCTTACTTTCGGGGGGGGGGTCTTACATTGGGTGCCCCAGCAGTGTGGCCTACAGGCCCCCTCCTGCTGGGACACTGCGGGAGCCGGTCGCAGTCGCGATGACGTCATGCGCTGCGACGGGTCACATGATCCGGGAGACAGCCGAGGACAGAGGACGGACGCGCTGGCTGCTGCAAGAAGACCCTGGAGGGTAAGATGTCTGCAGCAGCAGCAGCGGTGGGGGCCTCAGAACAGGGGGGTAGTGTGCAAGCAATAGGGGGCCCATATATACAGTATAATGCACTGCTCCCCCTGTCGCTGATTGACAGGGGGATGCAGTGCATATGTAATGAGCGGGCGCACGTGACGTGCGACCCGCTCCCGCTCCCCCCCCCCCTCCGCTCGGGGCCTTACATTGGCCCCCCGGTTGTAAGGCCTTATAATCGGGGGAGGCCTTACATTAGCAGGCCCCCCCTTTACCCCTAGGCGGCCTTACAATCGGGGGGCCTTACTTTCGGGGAAACACGGTAATTCCAAAAACTATCTGCTTTTTCTCTTTTTACTGCTGCTCCTCTCAGGTGATATCTCTCCCAACCCTGGTCCACCCTCTGCTAACTTCAACCCCTCCCCCACCTCACACAGAAACCTCACTAACCTTATTAATATCACCTGCACACCTTCATCTCCCTCTTTTAATTGCGCTCTCTGGAATCCCCGGTCTGTATGCAACAAACTTCCCTTCATTCATAACTACTTTCTCACTAACTCTCTCAACCTCCTGGCTCTCACTGAAACCTGGATCCAGGATTCAGACACTGCTTCCCCTGCTGCTATTTCTTACGGCGGCTTACACTTCTCTCACTCCTCTGGACTTGGGAACAGACGTGGCGGTGGAGTTGGCCTCCTCCTGTCCCCACAATGTACTTTCCAGGTCATTCCTCCAGCCCCATCACTCTCATTCCCTTCTTTTGAGGTTCACACCATTAGGCTATTCCATCCCCTCCCCCTCAAAGTAGCGGTGGTATACCGCCCCCCAGGGTCACCCACCCAGTTCCTCGACCATTTCTCCACTTGGCTCCCGCATTTCATGTCCTCAGATTTACCAACCCTTATTCTGGGAGACTTTAACATTCCCATAAACAGCTCCATCTCCCCATCTGCATCCCAGCTCCTATCTCTAACTACCTCTCTTGGCCTATCACAGCTCTCAACCTCTAAGACGCACGAAAACGGTAACACCCTTGACCTTGTCTTTACCCGGCTCTGCTCATCCTCCCCCTTGGATAACTCAACTCTACTCTCTGACCACAACATTCTTTCCTTCTCACTCACTAACCCTCGGCCAACACAGCCCAATCCTACCTATCACACATCCAGAAATCTACAGGCCATTAACCCTCAAGCACTCACAGACTCCCTCATCTCATCTCTGTCCCCAATCTCTTCAATCTCCTGTCCAGATCAGGCAGTAAATCACTACAATGACTCTCTCAGAAGCTCCCTGGACCAAGTAGCGCCCCTCACCCGCAGAACCTCCAAACAGAGAACAAAACAGCCCTGGCTCACACCACAAACTCGATTCCTCCAGCGATGCTCTAGGAGTGCTGAACGTCTATGGAGGAAAACTCGCTCACCAGGAGACTTTATCCACTATAAATTCATGCTAAAAACCTACAACTCTGCCCTTCACCTCACCAAACAGACCTACTTCACCACCCTGGTCTCCTCACTATCCAACAATCCAAAAAAACTCTTTGACACCTTTCACTCTCTCCTCAGTCCTAAAGTGCAGGCCCTCCATCACTGACCTCTGTGCTGATGACCTGGCTTCCTACTTCATGGAGAAAATAGATAACATCCGCCAGGAAATCAGCTCTCAGCCTCCAAGCACTGCCACCCCCCATTCTTCCCCACATCTCCTCCGGTTCACTCTCCACATTTGACCCAGTCACAGAAGAAGACGTCTCCAGGCTCCTTTCTTCCTCTCGTCCCACCACATGCACTACTGACCCCATTCCCTCACACCTGCTCCAGTCCCTCTCTCCAGTCGTCACCACTCATCTAACCAAAATCTTCAATCTCTCCCTCTCTTCTGGCATTTTCCCCTCCTCCTTCAAACATTCGATCATTACTCCATTATTAAAGAAAACCACTCTCGACCCAACCTGCACAAATAACTACAGACTAGTCTCCAACCTCCCCTTCATCTCTAAACTCTTGGAGCGCCTGGTCTATTCCCGCCTCACCCGTTACCTCTCCGCTCACTCTCTTCTAGATCCATTACAGTCTGGTTTCCGCCCCCTTCACTCTACAGAAACTGCCCTCATCAAAGTGACCAATGACCTTCTGACAGCAGAACGTAATGGTGACCACTCTCTGCTTATTCTCCTTGATCTCTCTGCAGCTTTTGACACTGTCGACCATCAGCTCCTACTCTTTATGCTGCACTCCATTGGCATAAAGGACACTGCTCTCTCCTGGCTCTCCTCCTATCTTTCTGACCGCTCTTTCAGTGTATCTTTTGCTGGCTCCACTTCTTCCCCTCTTCCCCTCACTATTGGGGTCCCTCAGGGTTCAGTCCTTGGCCCTCTCCTTTTCTCTCTCTACACAGCCCCGATTGGACAGACCATAAGCAGATTTGGCTTCCAGTACCATCTTTATGCTGATGACACACAACTATACACTTCATCCCCTGACCTTACCCCTGCGGTATTAAAGAACACCAATGACTGTCTAGCTGCAGTTTCCAATATCATGTCCACTCTCTATTTGAAACTAAACCTTTCCAAAACTGAACTTCTTCTGCTCCCCCCATCCACTAACCTCCCTAAATCGGACATCTCTCTCTCATTATGCGGCACCACGATAACGCCTAGGCAGCAGGCTCGCTGTCTGGGTGTTATGTTTGACACCGATCTCTCCTTCTCCTCCCACACGCAATCTCTCGTCCGCTCCTGTCGCTTACACCTGAAGAATATCTCTAGAGTCCGCCCCTTTCTCACCCTGTAAACAACAAAAACCCTCACCGTGGCCCTAATCCATTCCCGCCTTGACTATTGCAACTCTCTATTAAGCGGCCTCCCCCTCACCAGACTTTCTCCTCTCCAGTCCATCCTTAATGCGGCAGGCAGGATCACCTATCTGGCCAATCGTTACTCAGATGCCTCTGCTCTGTGCCAGTCATTGCACTGGCTGCCCGTATACTACAGGATCAAATTCAAATTGCTTGTTCTCACCCACAAAGCTCTTCACAGTGCAGCACCCCCCTACCTCTCCTCCCTCATCTCTGTCTATCACCCCACCCGCTCTCTACGTTCCTCAAATGACCTTCGACTAACATCTGCACTAATTTGATCCTCTCACTCCCGGCTCCAAGACTTTTCCAGAGCTGCACCAAAACTCTGGAATGCTTTACCCAAAGAAATCAGGACTATCCACAACTTGCATGGCTTCAGACGATCCCTAAAAATGCATCTTTTTAAGGCGGCCTATCATACTCCCTAATAGAAGTCCATTGTACTGTAGACAGTGAAGGGGCTATCCCTCTGGACATTACTCTTCTACAAACTCCACAAAACCAAAAAGGTCTACACAGACTGTCTGATGACCATCCATGTAAGCTTAGCCCTATGCCCCACTTCCTCAAGATGCCTGGACCATCAGTGCAATAAGCCCCTGCACCTTGTGCAACCCCTATCCCGTTGTAGATTGTAAGCTCTTTTGAGCAGGGTCACCTTCATTTCTTGCTTTATTTATTGTATTTTTTTTCACATTGATTCAATGCTTATTGTTTTGTATCCAATTATTGTACTGTATTTGTTCTCTACTGTAATTACTTACTGTATTTTCTGTACTCTAACCCTACATTGTAAAGCGCTGCGGAATATGTTGGCGCTATATAAATAAAGCTTTATTATTATTATTATTATTATATTATTATTATTATTTAACCCTTCAAATTAAACGTTACAATCTGCACTTGAATTCTGTTGTAGAGGTTTCATTTCAAATCCAATGTGGTGGCATGCAGAGCCCAACTCGCCAAAATTGTGTCACTGTCCAAATATTTCTGGCCCTAACTGTACATCAAACCATTAAATCCGAGAAGGTTTAATGTTGTTCCTTTTATATCGTTCTCAAGTTGTTTTCAGCCGTTCAAAGGTGTGTTGTGGGGT
The DNA here is from genome assembly GCA_033576535.1 of Allobates femoralis. Lineage (NCBI taxonomy): Eukaryota > Metazoa > Chordata > Amphibia > Anura > Aromobatidae > Allobates > Allobates femoralis. The sequence goes on from JARQOC010000006.1 coordinate 499,300,041, forward strand.
CACCCGCACAAGATTGGAGTCATGACATGTGGCAGCCGAGGAGGAAATCCGTTTGCCCTTTCGGGTTGTCACTTAGCTCATTTTTCTTATTGTGATAATTTTTAAGTAGCCCTTACTGTTGTTGGGTATTTGGTTACTGGAAACATAGGTTTTGAAGAAATTTAACTTTTGTATTGGGGGCTGGAAATGGCAGTATAGCATTGTGAAGACACCCTGAGAGGGTTCCCAGGGTGACTTTAACAATTTGTGGGTTTTTCAGTGTGGTATTATAGACTCCCAGTCTATAGGAAGTTTTTTTGGATTCACAAAATGGGCCCCCTGCACCCTGGAGGTTTTGAACCTCACGATGGAAAACATATCAAACCATTAAATCTGAAAAGGTTAAAAGTTGCCAACTGAATTGGTTACAAATTCCCCGTAGTTTGAAGTATATATCTCAATTTAAGAAAAAAAAAAAGAAAAAATTTTTCATTCATTATTTATTACTTATTTTTAATTTTATTAAATAATTTTAAATATAGATAGGAAGTTTTTATTAAGAATTGTGAGTTTATGAATGCAGGTAGGATTTTTTTAAATATGAGTACACAATGCTGGCTCAAGGGGAAATAAGAGGTGAATTGGTAAAGAATGCATTATATAGAGTTTTGCAATGAAAGGGTTAATTGATTACAACATGTGGTCTAAATGATGTCAAACACCACCCCTTTATAAAGCTGTCATTGTAACATTCTCCTTCACCCCACCTGATGAAGACGGCTTAGTCCGTCGAAACGCGTTGTGGCAGTGGTATTGGAGGAAGAATAAAGGTCGGTTCTTATCCACTAATTTGTCCAGTATTCCTTTGGCGCTCCCTGAGACCGCTGTACTATTGTTTTCATGTGAGATATCTCTCTACGGAGCCAAAGTGGCAGGAGCAGCCTGGCATATCTGGAGGGTTGAGGACCTGCGGTTACCTACCGTGTTTCCCCGATAGTAAGACCCCCCCGAAAGTAAGACAGGGTGGGGGGGGGGGGAGGGGGTCTTACTATCGGGGAAACACGGGCAGGGGGGGGGGGGTGTACATACATACATACACACATACAGACACAAGCATACACATATATACAGACCACACACACAGTCACACACACACATAGCGGCGCAAACGTCAGAGGCAAGCACCCGATGACGCTTGCTTCTGAGCGCCGCTATGCTGATTGGACCACACTATGACCTGGGCGGAGCTGCGGCCTGAACTCCGGAAGAGCAGGGACCATGGAGCCTAGGACTGGCAATACCGGTGCAAAACGGCACCGGAACACGGCGGACGGCAGCGGATCATCTCGGGGACCGGACCGGAGCACAGAGGATGGCACAGGACCATCGGGGACCCCACACCGGACCCGGTAAGAAGCGGTGCTATGTGTGTGTGTTACTGTGTGTGTGGTGTGTATGGTGTGTATATATGTGTATGCATGTGTCTGTATGTGTGGGAATGTGTGGATGGATGGCTGCATTGTGTGGATGGATGGATGGTGGGGCCTCCAATGTAAGGCCCCCCCCGAAAGTAAGACAGGGGGCCACTTTTTGCCACAAAAAGAATGTAAGACCCTGTCTTACTTTCGGGGAAACACGGTAGCTACCGGGATAAACAACTGAGGACCTCCGGTGACGCGGTATCCGGTCCAGCAGGATCACGCGACCATTCGAGGAGTATGGAGTTGCGAATGCAAACACCGGCAGGATGGCAGCATTATTAGAGAGAGGCGACCCGGAGCCCCATTAACCACACGCTTAATCTTGGTTGTGTAGACGTACATAACCATTATAGGTGAGTGCACTGCCACTTTTTATTTATACCAATAGCCCTGTGTGTCTACACATGCGCCCTTTTCTTTTTCTTTCTGCACTATTTCCCTGTTATGGCTTGCCTCATCACATTCTTGGTTGATTATATCTGTTCATCATTCACTGCACTTCCCTGCTGGCTATATCTCCAGGTGGGCTTGTATTAAGGATCTCCAGCCTTTCAAGCTCAGGGGTTTCCCTTTTGGTAAACACCTCTTGAGTGCCTGCTGTGAGTCAGCGTTCCTTCACAGTTTCTATTCCTTTCACCTTATATCAAGATTTGTAGTCCTCTCACTTGGGGTGTTTATGACCTTTCTTTTCCTCTTGTAGGTAGTGTGTAATGTTCTCTCTGGTACTTCAGGAGATTATTTTTTTATTTTTTATTATTATTATTATTTATTTATATAGCGCCATTGGTTCCATGGCGCTTTACATAAGAAGTAGGGGTAACAAGGACAGGTACAGTACATATGAGCAGTCAAGGCTTGCTGATACACGACGGGAGAGGACCCTGTCCACAAGGGCTCACAGTCTACAGGGGTGGGGGAGGACACGATAGGGGGGGGGGAAGCTCCAAGCGTTTGGTGGAGCGGCGCTGGGTCTCATCGTAGGTTGTAGGCTTGTTGGAATAGATGAGTTTTCAGGTTCTTTTTGAAGCTCTTGAGGGTAGGCGAGTGTCTGACGTGCTGGGGGAGGGAGTTCCAGAATCTAGGGGAGGCAAGGGAGAAGTCTTGTATGCGGTTGTGGGAGGATGAGATGAGGGGGGAGGAGAGGAGGAGTTCTTGTGAGGAGCGTAGGTTGCGTGCAGGTTGGTACTGGGAGACCATGTCGGAGATGTAAGGGGGGGACAGGTTGTGGATGGCTTTGTAAGTCAGGGTTAGGATTTTAAATTTAGATCTTTGGGGGGTGGGGAGCCAGTGAAGTGCCATGCAGAGAGGAGAGTCAGGGGAATAGCGAGGAGGCAGGTGGATTAGACGGGCAGCTGAGTTCAGGATAGAGTGGAGAGGTGCAAGGGAGGAGGCAGGGAGACCAGTTAGCAGTAGGTTGCAGTAGTCAAGGCGGGAGACGATGAGGGCGTGGACGAGAGTTTTGGCGGTGTCGTGGTTAAGAAACGGGCGGATGCGTGAGATGTTCTTGAGTTGGAGTCGGCAGGAGGTGGCAAGGGCTTGGATGTGGTGCTTGAAGGAGAGGGAGGAGTCGAGGGTGACCCCGAGGCACTTTGCGTGGGGGACTGGGGAGAGAGAGCAGTCGTTGACTCGGATAGACAGGTCTGGCAGAGGGGGAGGGCGGCTGGGGGGGAAGACGATGAACTCTGTTTTGTCCATGTTCAACTTGAGGAAGCGAGCAGAAAAGAAAGATGAGATGGCGGACAGGCATTGGGGGATTTTAGACAGAAGGGAAGTGATGTCGGGCCCGGAGAGGTAGATCTGGGTGTCGTTGGCGTAGAGATGGTACTGGAGGCCATGGGACTCAATGAGTTGACCTAGGCCGAGGGTGTAGATGGAGAAAAGTAGCGGTCCAAGTACCGATCCCTGGGGGACGCCGACAATAAGGGGGTAGGACGAGGAAGAGGTGTCGGAGTGGGTGACGCTGAAAGTGCGGTCCGTAAGGTATGAGGAGATCCAGGAGAGGGCGAGGTCGGTGATACCAAGGGATTCTAGGATTTGGAGTAGGAGGGAGTGGTCGACTGTGTCGAAGGCGGAAGACAGGTCGAGGAGGAGGAGGACGACGGAGTAGTGTTTTTTTCCTCCTTGCGGTCAGGAGGTCATTGGTGACTTTAGTAAGGGCTGTTTCAGTGGAGTGATGACGTCGGAAACCAGATTGCAGGCGGTCGAAGAGGAAGCGGGAGGATAGGTAAGACGACAGTTCAGAATGGACGTGTTGTTCGAGTAGTTTGGAAGCGAAAGGGAGAAGGGATATTGGGGGATAGTTGGCGACGGATGATGGGTCGAGGGAGGGTTTTTTGAGGATGGGTGAGATCAAGGCGTGTTTGAAGGAAGAGGGAAAGACACCAGTAGTGAGTGACAGGTTGAAGAGTTGGGTTAGGGCAGGGATGAGGGAAGTGGTGAGGTTTGGGATGAGATGGGTAGGGAGAGGGTCGAGGGCACAGGTGGTGAGATGAGATCGTGACAGGAGGGTGGAGAGCTGGGCTTCAGTCACGTTGGAGAAGTTTCCTTTGGTCGAGGAGGGTTGGGCGGTAATGGTGATGGGTTGGGGGGACGTCGGGCCAAAGCTTTCTCTAATTTTGTCAATCTTGTGTTTGAAGAAGGTGGCGAAGTCGTCAGCGGAGATGAGGGGGGAAGGAGGAGGTGCTGGGGGACGGAGAAGGGAGTTGAAGGTTCTGAATAGTTGTTTGGGGTTTCGGGACAGTGTGTTGATTAAAGAAGAGAAGTAGGTTTGTTTTGCGGCAGTGAGTGCGTCCTTGAAGTTGGAGAGGGATTGCTTGTACATGGTGAGGTGGGCCGTGGAGTGGGATTTCTTCCATCTCCGTTCAGCGACCCTGGACGTTCGGCGAAGCTCTTTTGTGAGAGGGGTGAGCCAGGGTTGTCTGTGTATGCGGGTTTTGGTGTGTGTGAGGGGGGCAGCCTGGTCGAGAGCCGCAGTTAGTGTGGAGTTGTAGAGGGTGGCGGCAGTGTTAACGTCGGGTGAGGAGGCAAGGTCCGTGAGAGGGAGGAGGGAGTGGGAGAGTGAGTTGAAGTCGATGGCTTTTAGGTATCTGCGTGGGTGACTGAGTTTTCGGAGAGGGGGGGGTGAGGTGGGGGGAAAGAGGGAGGAGAAGGTCAACAGGTTGTGGTCAGATTGGAAGAGGGGTGAGTTTGAGAGGTCGGTGAGGGAACAGAGGTGGGAGAAGATGAGGTCAAGCGTGTGGCCGTCTTTGTGAGTGGCTGAGGAGGACCATTGGGACAGGCCGAAAGAGGTGGTCAGAGATAGGAGTCGGGAGGTAGGCGGGTCGGGGGTGTCGATGGGGATGTTGAAGTCGCCCATGATGATGGTGGGGATGTCGGAGGAGAGGAAGTGGAGAAGCCAAGTGTTGAAGTGGTCAAAGAAGGAGGTGGTTGATCCCGGGGGTCGGTAGATGACCGCGAGTTGGAGGTTGCAGGGGGAGAAAATGCGAATAGAGTGCAGTTCGAAGGAGGGAAAGGAGGCAGAGGGAGGCGGTGGAGTAGGGATGAAGGAGCAGCTGTCGGACAAAAGTATACCCACACCACCCCCACGGGTGCTATTAGGGCGTGGTGTGTGGGAGAGCGTGAGTCCGCCGTAGGAGAGGGCGGCAGGGGAGGCTGTGTCGGCGGGGGTGAGCCAAGTTTCGGTGATGCCGAGGAATTTGAATTTATTGGTGATGAAGAGGTCATGGATGTAGGAGAGTTTGTTACACACTGAGCGGGCATTCCAGAGTGCTCCAGACAGGGGGACTGGGGTTGGGTGAGGTATAAGGTTCCGGGGGTTGCGAGAGTTTGTGATGGGGGATGGGCGAAAATTGGAGGTGAGTGGAGGGATGTGGTGGGGGGGTCCAGGGTTGGGGGATATGTCACCTGCAAGTAGGAGAAGTAGTGAGAGGGTTAGGAGGTGGGAGCAGGAGAGTTTGCGTGGGGGCCGTGCGTGTGTGGAGAAGAGTGATTGGGTGTGGAGGAACAGTTCGGAGGAGGGGGTGAGGTGGGTGGGTAGGAAGGATGGGGAGATCGTTATGGCCTTGGTGGGTGGAGGGATGTTCGGGGATAGGAGGAAGTGGAGTAGGATGGGGGTGAGAGTGAGGAGGAGGGGAAACATTGTGGGCAGCAGGTGTTGGCGGTAAGAAGTGACAGGGGTGGGATGTGGCAGGGGAGGTGCGTGGATGGAGAAGGGGTGTGGGTAGAGCTGGTGGGTGGCGGAGGACGGGGTGGAGTCGGGGGTGGCGTGCGGGGTGTGGTGTGGCCAGGGGTAGGGTGCGGTCAGGTAGTGGGGTGCAGCCTGGGGTGGGGTGGAGTCAGGGATTTTAATAGGAGGGGTGGGGTGTAGCTGGGGGTGGAAGACTGCTAGGGAAGTGGTATAGCCGGGGACGCAGGAATAGTCCAGGATGCATAAAAGCCAGGGCTGGGGTACAGCGAGGGGGTGCCGTCGTGGTCACAAGTGGGGTGCAGTTCGTCGATGGAGTGTTGTAGCTGGAGACGAGGTGATGGAGCCGGAGACGAGGTGATGGAGACGAGATGATGGAGCCGGAGATGAGGTGGCGCTGCCGGGTGGTGCTGTTGGATGATGAGAAGGTGCCGTCGGATGGTGGAGTGGTGCAGCCGGGGATCGGATGGTGCAGCCGGAGACGAGATGATGGGGCCGGAGACAAGATGATGGGGCCGGAGACGAGATGTTGGGGCCGGAGACGAGATGATGATGCCGGAGACGAGATGATGGAGCCGGGTGGTGCTGTCTGATGATGAGATGGTGCCGTCGGATGATGGAATGGTGCAGACGGGGATCGGATGGTGCAGCCGTGGATGGGGTGGTGGAGCCAGGGGGTCCAGGGTAGCAGGAGAGATTGACAGCAGGCAGGTGGTCGATGGTAGCCAAAAGCCAGGTGTAGCCAGGGGGGGTCAAGCGCAGCCAGGAGGGTCAAGCGCAGCCAGGAGGGTCAAGCGCAGCCAGGAGGGTCAGGCGCAGCCAGGAGGGTCAGGCGCAGCCAGGAGGGTCAAGCGCAGCCAGGAGGGGGTCAGACACGGCCAGGAGGGTAGGTTGTAGCCGCAGGGCTGGGTGCGGACTGGAGCCAGGTGGAGTTGGGGCCCAGGTGGAGACAGGCTAAAAGTAGCAGGGGGCAGGACAGCAGTCAAGGGCCCAGGTGCAGTGTACAGGGGCCAGGGGTGGCCTGGGGTCCTGCTTGTGCCTTGGGGCTGGTGCAGCCGGTGGATGGTGGGGGCCCCTATTTCCTCACCTGTCTGGCGTGGTGTTATAGGAGCGCTGGTGCTCCTGTCCTGTTGCTGGTCGGTGCTGGCAGGAGATAAAAGAAAGCCATCAATGGCCTGTTAGGGAGTCAGGTCCGAGGTGGTGGTGTTAGTTTTGCGGCTAGAGTTTTACTAGTCTGTACAGGGACCAGTTTGATGTGGGTGTGTCTTTCCCTGTAGAAGGTCACAAAACAAGTGATTGAAGCAAGTTATCTGATGAAGAGCAGACATGGAGTCAGTATACAGAGTAGTTAACAGGTTGTTGTCAATTTTGGAGAACCATTTGGGCCAGGAGATGTGTCCCTGTGTTAAATGCAGGAGCGCCAATACTTTCATCTTGTGCAGCCGCTCTGTCTGTATGGCTCAGCTGTGACAAGGTAAAACACAATGTATTAGGCTTTTTTGCATCATAATTCTAGTTTTACGGAATCAATGGATATGTCCATGATTGGGGAGCATACTTTTTTTTTAACATTTTTAACAAAAGTGTTGATAGCCGACAACCCACAGGATCAAAATATCTGTGTATTATAGCTATATCAATACCATGTGTGATTTGTATAGAATGCTTGAGGGATGATCTGCCGAACCAAAACACAGAGAATCTGATGGACACTTTGTCACAACTCAAGAAGAAGATTCCATCAGAGGAGGTGATCCGCTGCACTAAAATAGGGGAGGCGGTTGAGCGCTTGCAGAAACACGATGACAAAGTATCCGACCTTGCTAAAGAAGTGCACACCCAATGGGAAACATTCATACAGGAGAAGCACTGCAAGCCAACCATAGAAGTGAGGAGTGACGCTGCCACCGAGAAGCTGCACAGCAGTGGCAGCAAGCTGCTCATCGAGGCCTTGGACAAAGACGCCGGTGACGCTTTGCCTGAGTGCATAGAACGAGAAGGTTTCCACCAAAGCTCCCAACTCATTAATGGGCCCTACAGAAGGACGGTCCGCGCTGTGGTCTTCGCTCTGAAGCATAAACCGGAGATTCGGACACAAGTGACAGACGGACACTTACCTGTCAACCGATTAGTGCAGAAACATAAGAAGTGACATCCTGTGGCCGGAAGGATATCATCTGGGGGAGCGGAAAACATTCCGGACCTTGATACTTTATCTACACGATCATCTGGAGATGGAGGAAGCTCCGCACATTCTTGCTGTTGAACATTTTTGGGCAATCGCTGATTATATTTATTTTTTTACCAACAGTTTTATAATAAAATGTGACTAAAGAATCGTTTGGTGATCAAGAACACACAGTCGATCCTCTACTGACGCCATTATTGTGGATCCCACAAACACACCCTTGTACAAGGGGATCACCGGCTATGTAATATTTCATTATTAAACACACCCTTGTACAAGGGGATCACCGGCCATGTAATATTTCATTATTAAAAACCGATATTAAAATATATTTTATTTTCTATTTGTCATTTTTTTTTTAAATTATACCTAAAACCTACGGAAACCTTCACAGCAATCATTTTTTTTATTGTTCATTTGCTTCCAAAATACGAAGTTATTCAACTTTCTATGTTTTTTTTTTAAACTTTGTATTATTTTGTGGCTCTAGTGGTTAGCACTGCAGCCTTTGCAGCACTGGGGTCCTGAGGTCCTGGGTTCAATTCCCACCAAGGACACTAAGGACAACATCTGCAAGGAGTTTGTATGTTCTCCCCGTGTTTGCGTGGGTTTCCTCCGGGCACTCCGGTTTCCTCCGACATTGTAAAGACATACTGATAGATTGTGAGCTCCAAGAGAGACAGCATTACTCATGTATGTAAAGTGCTATGGAATTAATAGCGCTATATAAATGAATAAATATATATATATATATGTTCTGTAAGATGACAGCCATAACACCTCCCCCTCCTACTGTATCCCCACCCGCCTCTCATAGACTGAGCCCTCGCGGACAGGATCTTCTCCCTATTGTATCTGTACGTTAGAATTGTCCACAGACATTGTTACTATGTTACTTGTCCTAGTCTGCCCTCTTAACATGTAAAGCGCCATGGAATATTATGGCGCTATATAAATAAATAATAATAACGACCCACAGCAGAAATGAATGTAAAAAATTGATCAAAACTATATCTAATCAGCTTTTCTCCTCTTACTTTACTGGAGGGGAGAGCAAGGGGTGCGGGGAGATCCTTTATAACATCTCATCTGCCACATATCAAGGTCAGACCCCAAAGTATCACATGCATGTGATCATTCAACAATATCAAATTTCAATTTTTATTGTTTTTTTCACCTTAAATGATTATACAAATACACAATATACAGATTACCTTGAAAAAATGCTTCATTAACTTTGACTAGGAGGTTATTTACTCTGTACCCTTACTGTAAAGTGGCATAGAACATATAACAAAAACAGAGTAAAGCAGGAGGAGGAGAGAAAGAAGAATGGAGGGAAGGGAAGAGGAGTGGAAGTGGGGGTCTTGGAGTAATCAATCTTGTCCAAGCATGAGGATTTTAGAGTCCATAATTTGGCTGGCTCAGCTCCCAATGTGAGGGGCCCCGGCTGAATCACCTACTTTAAGATGTATCCATATCGCGGGGAGTACCCCAACATTTTCGATGGGGGTCTTCCCCACAAAGAAGTCTCCTAATCCAATCATTTAAGGTTTTCTTTATTTATCAGTTTGTTTTGTGTATGTCTTTTTGTTATTAGACCTTTTGTAACTTTTTAAAATGTAATAAGATTGTTCTTCATTGCTCTAACGCACCCATGATCCGGAAGAGAGAAAACAACCTGCTTGTGTTACCTTATGAATAGAGTGCATGTAGGTTTAAAGAGGACCTGTCACCAACCACACATGGTGATCTAATGACAGCACTGAATGCAGCGTGTCTGCTGCATCCAGGCAAGGGGTCCCCCAGCTCTTGACCCCCCTCTGTACCCCGAGATAATACACTTAGAAAACTTACATAGTGGAGCCAAATAGGAGGTGGCTTGTGGCTGGAGCCAAAGGGCAGTTTCACACCCCCTGCGTGTTTAATCTGCCTCCCTGATGCCAATCATTGTCTCCCTCGTCTGCAGCATAACACAGAGCTTATTGCAGTAGTTAGCCCCGCCCCTGCGGTGATGTCACCACTTATACCCATGGTTTACATGGGTATAAGCGGTGATGTCAGAGCAGGAGGCGGGGTGGACAGCCTCCTGCTCTGACATAACTGCCTTTCCCCACCATGCTCCATGTTAACCATGGAGCAGGGCGGGTATAAGCCGTGACATCACCGTAGGGGGCGGGGCTAAGCGGGCCATTACTGCAATAAGCTCTGTGTTATGCTGCAGGGGAGGGAGACAATGATTGGCAGCGGTGGGCAGATTAAACACGCAGGGGGTGTGAAACTGCCCTTTGGCTCCAGCCGCAAGCCACCTCCTATTTGGCTCCACTATGTAAGTTTTCAAAGTGTATTATCTCGGGGTACTGGGGGGGCTCAACGGTTGGGGGACCCCTTCCCTGAATGCAGCAGACATGCGGCATTCAGTGCTGTAATTACATCACCATGTGTGGTTGGTGACAGGTCCTCTTTAAGAAGTTAGGAAAGCTGGGTGTGCATGTCTAGGGCAGATGTCTCGCTGATCTGGCAAAAATGGCAACTTGTGGCAGCTTAAATTGTGACGTCACTGTGGGGACTGTTTGTGGGGAGCTCATTGTTGGCCTGTTGTGATAGGTGAGTGGATGAGTGAGCGGGAAACAGATATGGTTGTATCTGAGTCATGTGTGTTGTGAGCGAGTGGTATTCGTGACAGATTAATGGTAGTGGTGCTCGTGACATGGAGTAATTGGAAATTCGCTCATCTCTATTTCCTAATCATTATTTAGTGTTGACAATTATTTTTTCTTTCTCTTCTATACCTGTCACTTTAATTTGATTGTCACTGTTGGATTTTTTTCCCTTTTAAAATTTGCTAATGTGATTTATGAAGCAAGTAAATTACTATATACCTTTGTGTGTTTTTAGATGTTGAAGAAGATATGATTTCTTGGTATAATGTTTCCCACATTCTGAACATGAAAATGGCTTCTCCCCTGTGTGAGTTCTCTGATGTGTAAGGAAATGTGATTTTTGGTTAAAACATTTCCCGCATTCTGAACATGAAAATGGCTTCTCCCCTGTGTGAATTCTCTGATGTGTAAGGAAATTTATTTTATGGGAAAAACATTTCCCACATTCTGAACAGAAAAATGGCTTCTCCCCTGTGTGAATTCTCTGATGCGTAAGTAAATTTGATTTCTTGTTAAAATGTTTCCCACATTCTGTACATAAAAAAAGCTTCTCCTCTATATGATTTTTCATATGTATAAGGAAATCAGATTTTTGGGTAAAACATTTCCCACATTCTGAACATGAAAATGGCTTCTCCCCTGTGTGAATTTTATAATGTTTAAGCAAATTTGATTTATGGTTAAAACATTTCCCACATTCTGAACAGAAAAATGGCTTCTCCCCAGTGTGTATTCTGTGATGTTTACGGAAATATGACTTATCGCTAAAACGTTTCCCACATTCTGTACATGAAAATGGCTTCTCCCCCGTGTGAATTCTCTGATGTGTAAGGAAATGTGATTTACGATTAAAACATTTCCCACATTCTGTACATGAAAATGGTTTCTTCCCTGCAGACACTGTTTGACGATCTACATCCATTCTGTGACTTTCATTTTGAGTAACAGTCTGTGATGAATCAGGAGAGAGGACCTGTGGAAAAGGCTTCGATTGATTTTTGCTCTGAAGGCCTGGAGGTATAGCTGGAATAACAGCATGCTCTTCATGGGTATCTGGTTTGATACCACAGTCATCCGCTAAGAATTAAAATGATTTATATTTCAATAACAGTTCCTTACATTTGATAAAGATTCAGTATAAATATTTAAAGAGGCAAATGTAACCTAAAATGTAAGCCTATGTGAAAGCACCCTTACATGGTTTTTATGGTTGTATTTTTGTATCTGTTGTTTTCAATTGTGATCTAATGAAGTGTATCTTTCATTTCTAATCTGTTTAATAGAAAATATACACTGGAGCAAGACACTGGGAGACTTTGGTCAGCTTAGAATTGCTGGCTAAAGGGTTGCTGCTAGAAAGCCGTGAAGGGGTACTGTGTATTATCCTTCAATTTTTATAAACTAGATAGTAGATATATGTGACTTATAGCCCAGCGCTACCATCTACAGGACAAATACTCTTGGGATTATTTTAACCCGTAAACGGGATGTTTATTAAAATATTCTTTACAGTTTCCTTTTTGGAACCGTACAAGTATAAGGTTAAAATAGTTTAAAAAAAAATCTAAAAAAATTAATTAATGCTATTGTGGCACCCCTGCGGGGGTTTGTTCAGCACACAACACCTTCCACTCCAGACCTGAAGGGGGAGCTCTACTGGCTGCATTAAGTCAGTTCCCCTTTAATGAGATCCAGGCTGAGAGGAGGAGACAGTTGGTCCTAGGAGACAGTTGCTAGGGGGTAGTTCGTGTGAGGAGAGGAGAAAGGAGGAGGCTGAGCTGCTGGTCTCTGGAAAAGACAGATATCCAGGACCAGAAGGGACCATTTTGTCAGCTGTTCACACCCCAGGGAAGGGGCCGGAGGCAAGGAGAAGAGGGACTAAAAGATATTCCCTCTTGAGGACAAACGGACACTGGAGTCCGATGCTGTTGTGGCGCCCCTGCGGGTATGCGCCACAGAATGGTATTACACTTGAATATAAAATGTGTTTTTCCTTGTAAGTTGCCAGGTTACGATTTAATGCTTATGGAGTCTATTTTTAGCACTCACTTAGGACCGCACCACTTAGTGTAGGGGAAACTGATTATATGGTAGGTTCCACAGGTGGTGGGCGGAGCTTAGGATAGAGCAGAGTGACAGTTAAGAATTTACCTCAGACGGCTTGGGAAGGCAGACCGTGTGGTCACGCCTGGCGGCTCAGCTGAGTGGAGGGTACCCCATCTTTATGAGGGGGCCCAGGACAGATGGCAACGGACCTAGACTGGTAGGAACCAGCTGGTCATGTTGAGGGTTCACAGGTGACACGGACAACCGAGGCAGCCAGGAGTTTAGCCCTGACTGCGAAGCCGACGAGCTGCAGGCCCAACAGGACCGGGTTGCTGACAGCCCCACAAAGGTACCTCACCCCTCATGCCCAAAAGACGGTCCTACACTAGTGAGGAAAGACTGAAACCCGGTGTCAGGTGGGAAACTTGTGCGTTCCTGCTGTTCCCATTTGGACCGGTAATAGTCAAATTAAGCCTACTAGATACAGACTGCAGGACTGGCGGGTGAGCTCTTCAAAGGTGGGAAAGACAGAAAGATCTAGAAAGAGAATAGAAACCCTGAAAGACAGAGAAAGAACATCTAAAGACTCCTTAAGAGAAATCCTGAGTTGGTAACAACACCCTAAACCAAACTGTACCGTGTATTGTTATGCCATCAGCCGGTACCGAGTAAAGCAAAGTTAAAATGGAAATGGTTTCTGTTATTCTTCCTGCCGCAGCTCAAAGGACTTAACATCATCAACATCTACAGCAGAGGGTAAGAACTGCACCACCATTAACATCACTGTCCTCCCTCACCGTCTCATTACCATCATAGCTGCCCTGAGGTAAAGCTCCACCTGTGGGGAGCTGTACCACACACCGCTGCCCCCTCCATCACCTCAGCGGCCGGCCGGCAGCGCCGGTACCACCTTACCGGACTCTACAGGTGGCGTCACGTTCCCCTGTAAATAATCCCCATTTACCCCCACCGTTTACCAACAACACCTGGTATAGTTGTTCGCCAGGGCACGGCACCGGGGATACCGACCACCCGTGACATCCCACACAGAAGCCCCGGTGACCGAGTACCTCACGCACCCCAGCTCTGGTCGAAACACTGTGGGCTTATAGAGCCACAGTAAAAAGCCCAGCAATTTCAGGTGAAGTTTAGCCCTGAAGGAAGATATTGGAGATATTAAAAACTAACCAAACAGAGGACCAGGGGCCACAGGATAAACCGGGTTCCCGCAGAAGGGCCTGATTGTTAGTTTTAGACAATAGAGAATTGGAGAGCTCAAACTCAGGCAAGACTCATCCCTCAAGAGAAAGAATAGAGATAAAGGAGGCCTCATATCTTTCTAAGGAGTTGATCCTAAATTGCACCAGGGACCAGGTTATTACTCAGAACTGTACCTGTTTTGTGACTACTAGTAAAAGGTACCGGAACAACTATCCCTGTGTGTCTGTGTGACTGTTCATCGGCTATAACCCACCATCTTCCTCCTTCACTGCTCTCCCTCACCATCTTCCTTTATTGCTGCCCTGAGGTAAAGCTCCACCTGTGGGGAGCTGTACCACACTTTGCTGCCCCCCTCCATCACCTCAGCGGCCGGCTGGCAGCGCCGGTACCACCTTACCGGACCCTACAGGTGGCGTCACGTCCCCCTGTAAATAATTCCCTCACAACCCCCTTCAAATGATCCCCAGGGCACGGCACCGGGATACCGTCCACCTGTGACTCCCTACTCAGCAGACCCGGTGACCGAGTACCCACACAGCCCTGGCCACATCACTATGATAAAAACAAATACACTGCAAAAGAATCTAAGTTCAAAATTGCCATGAAGGATGTCTGCCTTCAGATATGAGGATCTGCTGTTAGTTAGGACCGGCCTGGACACTTCTAGTAGGTTCCTCAGTGTTCTAAAGAGAACGACGATACTTGTGGTTAGAGTCACACATATACTGGCACATTTAGAGGAGCATACCTCCAGGACCCAACTTGAGGTTCTAAAGAAGGTAACCGAATGGTCCACTAGGGATAAGGGGAACTGTATAACTACAATAGACTAATAGTTATTGTCCAATTTTAGCACTCCTTAGCTGTAACCCACAAGGTCAGAGGAACCCAACTCGGTTGATACAGACCAAACCTACCACCAAAGATTAAAGGTAATAATCAGGAGAACACCCACACTAATTAATGTAAACCAGTATATGTGTGACTCTAACCACAAGTATCGTCATTATCTTTAGGACACTGAGGAACCTACTAGAAGTGTCCAGGCCGGATCCAACTAACAGCAGACCCTCATGTATTTTAACTTAGATTCTTTAAATCCAAAAAGAGTTTTTTACCAGGCTATTTGCGCTCCCAGAGGTCTATGATCCAAAGCTTCTTATAATTTCATAAAGAGTTTTTTAATAATTCTTAAGAAAAGCACATACAACGCGTTTCGACAGTATAAAATGTCTTCCTCAGAAACTACCAGAAACTTAGATTCTTTTGCAGTGTATTTGATTTATCGTAGCATTAGAATGTTTAAACCATTTTAACCTTATACTTGTACGGTTCCAAAAAGGAAACAATAAAAAATATTTCAATAAACATCCCATTTACGGGTTAAAATAATCCCAAGAGTATTTGTCCTGCAGATACGCCATTGAAAAGGTAGAATGCAGCGCTGGGCTGTAAGACACATAAATCTACATTTATTTTTAATTTCTATATTGTCTCACGTCTTTATTTACACATAATATAATCAGTGATGGCAACAATAAACGTTCATGTAGAGATTGTGATGTTCGGTCACCAGGTTCAAAACTCTCCACTTCTCTAAGCCAGCTTTGTCATCAGCTTATGTTTCATGGTGTCTGACACTGATCTATTCTACTGAAAACTTCAATAAGGAATCAATAATAGGCCTGTAAGGGTGCTTTCACATCAGCGTTTTTTTCAAATCGCGGCAGATGCGGTGAAAAAACCGCATTTGCCACGATTACCGCATACCGGCTGCACTTGCGGCACGGTTGCGGTAAACGCCATACAAGGTATAGGCGGACTTGCGGCAGGTGCGGCAAGTGCGGTTTTGGCACTTGCGGCAGGTGCGGCCGCGAAAAAACCGCGGCTGACAGCATTTTTTTTCGCGGCCGCACCTGCCGCAAGTGCCAAAACCGCACTTACCGCACCTGCCGCAAGTCCGCCTATACCTTGTATGGTGTTTACCGCAACCGTGCCGCAAGTGCAGCCGGTATGCGGTAATAGCGGCAGATGCGTTTTTTTCACTGCATCTGCAGCGATTTGAAAAAAACACTGATGTGAAAGGGCCCTAAGTCAGTGTACTGTATATCCCCAAAAATGAGACCAACAGCGAAAATAAGCCCCAACAGGAATATTCTGTCTTTTTGGAGAATGCTTAAATTATAAACCCAACTCCAAAAATAAGCCCTAGTTATTGTTCAATAATGAAGTATCCAGGCAGCTAAAAAAGTTACAGAATACAGCAGGACCCTTCATTAAAGAAAGCAGAGACCCCCCAGTATCACTCTGCTCTCACACACACATCAGGCCCAGTATCACTCTGCTCTCACACACACATCAGGTCCAGTATCACTCTGCTCTCACACACATCAGGTCCAGTATCACTCTGCTCTCACACACATCAGGTCCAGTATCACTCTGCTCTCACACACACATCAGGTCCAGTATCACTCTGCTCTCACACACACATCAGGTCCAGTATCACTCTGCTCTCACACACATCAGGCCCAGTATCACTCTGCTCTCACACACATCAGGTCCAGTATCACTCTGCTCTCACACACACATCAGGTCCAGTATCACTCTGCTCTCACACACATCAGGTCCAGTATCACTCTGCTCTCACACACATCAGGTCCAGTATCACTCTGCTCTCACACACACATCAGGTCCAGTATCACTCTGCTCTCACACACATCAGGTCCAGTATCACTCTGCTCTCACACACACATCAGGTCCAGTATCACTCTGCTCTCACACACACATCAGGTCCAGTATCACTCTGCTCTCACACACACATCAGGTCCAGTATCACTCTGCTCTCACACACACATCAGGTCCAGTATCACTCTGCTCTCACACACACATCAGGTCCAGTATCACTCTGCTCTCACACACATCAGGTCCAGTATCACTCTGCTCTCACACACATCAGGTCCAGTATCACTCTGCTCTCACACACATCAGGTCCAGTATCACTCTGCTCTCACACACACACACATCAGGTCCAGTATCACTCTGCTCTCACACACATCAGGTCCAGTATCACTCTGCTCTCACACACACATCAGGTCCAGTATCACTCTGCTCTCACACACACATCAGGTCCAGTATCACTCTGCTCTCACACACACATCAGGTCCAGTATCACTCTGCTCTCACACACATCAGGTCCAGTATCACTCTGCTCTCACACACACATCAGGTCCAGTATCACTCTGCTCACACACACATCAGGTCCAGTATCACTCTGCTCTCACACACACATCAGGTCCAGTATCACTCTGCTCTCACACACACATCAGGTCCAGTATCACTCTGCTCTCACACACATCAGGTCCAGTATCACTCTGCTCTCACACACACATCAGGTCCAGTATCACTCTGCTCTCCCACACATCAGGTCCAGTATCACTTGCTCTCACACACACATCAGGTCCAGTATCACTCTGCTCTCACACACACACATCAGGTCCAGTATCACTCTGCTCTCACACACATCAGTCCAGTATCACTCTGCTCTCACACACACATCAGGTCCAGTATCACTCTGCTCTCACACACACATCAGGTCCAGTATCACTCTGCTCTCACACACATCAGGTCCAGTATCACTCTGCTCTCACACACATCAGGTCCAGTATCACTCTGCTCTCACACACATCAGGTCCAGTATCACTCTGCTCACACACATCAGGTCCAGTATCACTCTGCTCTCACACCACATCAGGTCCAGTATCACTCTGCTCTCACACACATCAGGTCCAGTATCACTCTGCTCTCACACACATCAGGTCCAGTATCACTCTGCTCTCACACACACATCAGGTCCAGTATCACTCTGCTCTCACACACACATCAGGTCCAGTATCACTCTGCTCTCACACACATCAGGTCCAGTATCACTCTGCACTCACACACACATCAGGTCCAGTATCACTCTGCTCTCACACACATCAGGTCCAGTATCACTCTGCTCTCACACACACATCAGGTCCAGTATCACTCTGCTCTCACACCACATCAGGTCCAGTATCACTCTGCTCTCACACACACATCAGGTCCAGTATCACTCTGCTCTCACACAACATCAGGTCCAGTATCACTCTGCTCTCACACACATCAGGTCCAGTATCACTCTGCTCTCACACACATCAGGTCCAGTATCACTCTGCTCTCCACACACTCAGGTCAGTATCACTTGCTCTCACACACACATCAGGTCCAGTATCACTCTGCTCTCACACACATCAGGTCCAGTATCACTCTGCTCTCACACACATCAGGTCCAGTATCACTCTGCTCTCACACAATCAGGTCAGTATCACTCTGCCTCTCACAACACATCAGGTCCAGTATCACTCTGCTCTCACACACACATCAGGTCCAGTATCACTCTGCTCTCACACACACATCAGGTCCAGTATCACTCTGCTCTCACACACACATCAGGTCCAGTATCACTCTGCTCTCCACACACATCAGGTCAGTATCATCTGCTCTCACACACATCAGGTCAGTATCACTCTGCTCTCACACACACATCAGGTCCAGTATCACTCTGCTCTCACACACACATCAGGTCCAGTATCACTCTGCTCTCACACACATCAGGTCCAGTATCACTCGCTCTCACACCATTAGGTCTGTATCTGCTGTGTTCTCACAAAGTCAGGGCAGTTTATCATTTGTATGGCAAATAACATCATGTTGTAATCATTTTATAGGTCAGTATCACTCTGCTTACAACCACACATCAGGTCTCTGTATCACTCTCTCCGACCAATCAGTCCTAGTATCACTCTGCTTCACACACATCAGGTCAGTTACTTGCTCTCCACAAATCTCGGTCCAGTTATTCACTTGCTATACACTACTCATCCAGTATACTCTGACCTACACCATCAGAGTCCAGTATCACTCTGCTTCCACTACATCAGGTCCAGTATCCTCTGCTCTCACAACCACATCAGGTCCAGTATATCACTATGGCTCTCACACACACATCAGTCGTTATCTAACTTGCTCTCACACCACACTCAGGTCCAGTATCACTCTGCTCTCACACACACATCAGGTCCAGTATCACTCTGCTCTCACACACACATCAGGTCCAGTATCACTCTGCTCTCACACACACATCAGGTCCAGTATCACTCTGCTCTCACACACACATCAGGTCCAGTTACACTCTGCTCTCACACACACATCAGGTCCAGTATCACTCTGCTCTCACACACACATCAGGTCCAGTATCACTCTGCTCTCACACACACATCAGGTCCAGTATCACTTGCTCTCCACACACATCAGGTCCAGTATCACTCTGCTCTCTCACACACATCAGGTCCAGTATCACTCTGCTCTCACACACAATCAGGTCCAGTATCACTCTGCTCTCACACACACATCAGGTCCAGTATCACTCTGCTCTCACACCACATCAGGTCCAGTATCACTCTGCTCTCACACACATCAGGTCCAGTATCACTCTGCTCTCACCTACACATAGGTTCCAGTTTTCACTCTGCTCTCACACACACATCATGGTCCAGTATCCACTCTGCTCTCCACAACATCAGGTCCAGTATATCATATCTGCTCTCACAACACACTCAGGTCCAGTATCACTTGCTTCTCACACACATCAGGTCAGTATCACTCTGCTCTCACACAACATCAGTCCGTAATCACTCTGCTCCACACACACATCAGGTCCAGTATCTACTCTGCTCTCTCACAACATCAGGTCCAGTATCACATCTGCCTCTCACACACATCAGGTCCAGTATCACTCTGCTCTCACACACATCAGGTC